>PVKU01008094.1:0-77808 GCA_004027475.1 Anoura caudifer | reverse complement strand
GTTTTGTTTTGTTTTGTTTTGTTTTGTTTTGTTTTGTTTTTGTCTGGTCGCGGCTGTTATGTAGTGAGGGGCGGAGCCTTAGGCATTCACCAGGGCAGCGCAACCCAGTCCCTGGGTTGTGATGCTGGATGTCGGGGCGGGGTCTGAGAGGGAACAATGGCACCTGCTCCGCTCTTGGATTCCAGTTCCTGTTCCCTCAGCCGCTTTCCCCAAGCAAATTGGGCCCTTCTGGTGCTGACCTCCATGTGGGTGGGCCTGCACACGCTCCAGGACCCTGTGGGTCTCCTCAACGAACTCTCCTCTGAGGCTGGGACTCCCTCCTGGCACCTCAGCCCCTACAAGAGTTTTCAATTGGTGCCTCCAGGCTTCACTTCCCTGCATTGGGGCCCTGTGTTGCGCAGCCTGTCTTGCTGCCCGTTTCCGCCTGGTTTATCTTCGTGCGGATGTGTGTTCACAGTCAGACACCTTGTGGGCCCTGCTTGGCCGCCTCACATTCGGCAACTGCCGCCTGTGTGCCTGGGGTGACTGCATGCCAGGGACCACCAGCCACGGTCTTCTCCCGCTGCAATCCCTCTCCGATGGCCCCCAACTCCGCCCCTCTTACCGGTCTGGGTGAATCGTTGTCGGACTTCCTTACAATTCAATTTTCTATCTGTCCTGGTTGGGTTTTTTTTGGTTCTATATTTTTGTTGTCCTTAATCTTGGTTGTGAGAGGAGGCACAGTGTGTACATCTACGCCTCCATCTTGGCTGGAAGTCCAGGTGATGTACTTTGATCGAGGTCACATGATGGGTAAATGGCAGAAGGAGTCTCAAATCCAGCTCTGTTTTAGAGGAATTGCAGATATATATGTTTATACATACATAGATGCATGAATACATATTTCTTTTCTCCCCATTAATGACCTTTTGATACTGTTCCCTTTCCGGCTAGATCATTCAAACCTTGGCTGGCATTTGCTTGACTCCAGTTCTTCCACATGCCCCAGTGAACAACATCTTCCCACCCCCCCCTTTACCCACCCCTTTCTTTACCTGTCCCACATCCCTGATTTCTTGGTAGCACTTAGGGCCCTGACTCATATTGCCCATGCCTAATCATTTGGTTCTGAGTAGACAGTGCCTTCTTTTTGGGTGTGCCTTCAGAATGTGCCCCCCTACACACACACCACCACCCCTCCCTCAGTGCACTTCCAGGGCCTGGGAGGACCCGTTCCCTCTCGTCTGCTCTGCAGAAAGGCAGAGCCTCAGGGGTGTGGTGGATAATGGTTAACTGCCATTTCCTTAAGGAACTATTGGCAGCATCCACAGTTGTCCACAAGGACTAGAGCCAGTCTCATACCAAAGATGGTTGCCAAATGCACAGGCAGCGGATTCTGACTGTGGGGTCACTATGGGAGGGGCCACAGACCAAAAGTACAGACTGAATGATGACTCGTGAGTGAATATTACCATGGGGCGTTGTTTCTTTGCTGGGAGGAAAAATGAGGCACTTGCACTTATAGTTCCATACATTACAAAATTCACCCTCTCCTTTCCTGCATGCCTCCTCCATTTGCATTGGCTGTGACCACTTCTTCTTGTGGGATGACTCAGTACAGATGGAAAGTTTGCTGTACCGATACCAAAAATCATCAAATAAGTTGAATTGAATGAATAAAATTAAAATGCCCAGGACTGGGGTAGCTGACCAATGCAAAATCTGCAATTCCTTATGGACCTGAATGTTTGGATCAACCAAAAGCAAGGCCAGGGTCACATATGTGGGGTTCATGGACCTTGGTAACCTTGAGGCAGGATGATCAAGTGAAAAGTGTGTAGGCTCCAACCTAGTTTAGAATCTGGGTTCTTACACCACTGCTACTCAGTATCCCAGAGCTTCAGATTCATCTTCCATTAAAAACATTATTGTTATTTATCTTGACAGGGTTGTTGTGAAAAGTAGATGAAACACCATATTTGAAAGTCCCTGATGTATAAATACTCAGTACGTGTTTGTTTCATTGTTGACAATTGTTAGAAATAAACTGGAAAGTTATTTCTGTCATCACATGTCAAAACCTCTGGAAAGACGGTCGGTCAGAGGCCCTTGGGCACCTCCCGCAGGATCGGGAGACATTTGGACAGGAGAAGGAGATAGTAGAACGAGGACTCAGGGTACAGGGGCATATTTACCTCTTAGTTTCTCAGTTTGGGTACTTCTCTCAAAAAGAGGGAGGAAGCATGGTGATCTGGCAGCATGAATATGTTTTGGCAATATTTTAAAAATTGTGCCTTTTCTGATAAATGTATCCAACTCTAGTCTTCACCTCTTTTTTTCCCCTCTCTCCCATTTCATCCCATTGCCCTGGAATCTCCATTAGGCCTTTTGAATCTCAGTTTCATCATTGGAAAAGCTTGTCATTGGAGTAATTCATACAGTCATGATAAGTGTTAAGTGAGATAACTTATATTCAATAAATTAGTTCTGTCTTCCTTATCTCATCATTTCCTCTTCCTCGTTGACTTCTAATTCTCCTGGCTTCTCCTTCTTCCTATTCCCCACAGATAGTGAAGCTGAGGCTAGACCGGGTGCAGACATGAGGAGTGGGTCTGGGAAACGTGTGATCCCTTTATTCATTCCTCTCTCTGTGGACAACACCCTGTGAAAGATGAGCATCATTATGGTTGGCTCTTAACATCTTTTCTGCTGACAGTCTTTCACCACCAGCCTCTACTAGTGAATAGCTTTTGAATTACTTACTTTTAGGGAACTCCTCATTGGGTATGTGGTCACCATTTGGAATCCTAGAGTAAATAAATTCAATACTGTAAGTTGATTCAATTTGAGGCCATGCCTAAACCCAACAACATTAAAAATGTACCAGCCTAAGCTGCTGACTCCTTGGGCAAGTTATATAGAGAGACTTGCAGTGTTTATCTTAACTTTTTGTTTGGACCTGGAGATCTGGCTTCTTCTGAGGATTTTCTGAGAGTCCGGGCCCCTAATATTCTAGCATTCTATGGGAAAAGACCCTCAGAGTCCAGAGCAGGTCTGGCTGCCCTTACACATCAGAGTTCCTCCCTCTGTGAAGCTGCCTCCCTCCGTAGTTCCATCCGGATTGATTGCTTTTTCCGTTTGTTTACAGGGTCACTATTTGCTGTGATGGATGCCTGCTGTGGGGGTTGGGTTGGTAATAAAGGTCCAGACCTTTTCCCCCTATCCAGGACAACTCGGAAGGGTTATTTTCGCTTCAAAGCTCTCCATGGACCTGCTGAGTTCTTTGCTCTGACTGTGTCACAGCCCACCTCTTCTTAGGCTGACCTTCTGCCTGTCCCTCCCACAGCAGGTGCTGGCCCCCAGCTCTCGTAGTAACCCCCTTCACACCACTTTGTCTCAGAGCCTGCTTCCTGAGCCCAGTCTGTGCCTCGGAGCAGCACGGAAAGCGGACTGAGGCGTTCCTGCGTTTAAATGCTGGCTGTGCCATTTAGTGGCTGGCTGGCTTTGGGCAACTTGTTTAACCTCTCTAACTGTCACTTTGCATCTGGGGGAAACAGAGTATTATGGGATTAAATGCGTTTATATATAGTGTATAAGTACCCAGGCCACAGAAGCGCTCAGCAAATGTAGTTCTTCCCTTGGTAGTATTTCTCGTGCGTGACACCACAAATCCTACTAGAACTCATTTCTAGTTTATAAATGTTACTAGATTTTATGTCTTTACATTCTTAAAAAAATAATACTACATCGTTTAAAGGGGTGACTCTTTCATTATTAAAGTTTTAGAACACTGTCTAAAGCGAAACATAGGATTAAGGCATCAGAGGGCATATGGGTTTGGGTCACCTTAAATAAGCAGGCTAACATACAACCTAGCCAACTGTTCCAAAATGTTTTCACCTATAAAATGGGATATTAACAGTACAGACTAATGGCAGATGATATTTCCCTGAAATACCTACAACCATGTTTCCTATTCCAGCTGCTCTTCTGAAATGACCTTGCGCTCCTCCACCAACAGATAAAGTCTAATTCCTGTCCCCTCATAACTGGACTGGCCTCAATGACTTGCTTGACCATTAGCACAAATAGAAGCAAAGTTCTGGGACTTCCAAAGCCAGTCCACATGAGGCTAATCATTTTGCCTGGGTCTCTTGTAGTGTTTTCTGCTGCAATTCAGTCACCATGCTATGGAAAACCCAAGCTTTGGAGAGGCCATGGTGTAGGTGTCTGCCTAACAGCCAGCATCCGCTGTCAGCCAAGGGTGTGAGCCGTCTGGAATGGCCAGCCCATTTGGGCCTTTGGATACCTGTGGCGCCAGCCAACATCTGACTACAACTGCACAAGAATGGCCTCACTGAGCGCAGTCAGCCTACAAGCCATGACAGAGAGTGATAAACTGTTGTTATGAGCTGTCGAGTTACAGGGCAGTTTGTTATACGTATAGCAATAGACACAAACATGCTACCTCCTAGGGTTGTTGTGAAAGTTAAATGGGACAAAATACTCAGTAAATATTACTACACTTATTGAAAAGGGTGAGCTAATTGTAAGGGGAGACAAAACATGGGTACAAATAACCCCAATACTAAGCAGGCATTGTTTGATTCCATATTTAGGGAGCACCTGTCACATGCCAGGCTCTCTACGTGGTCATGAAATCTCTGAGTAGCAGAGAACCTTGGAATTCTTCTAGCTCAACCTCTCACCCAGTGAGGACATTCCTCTTTGAATATTTGTTTAATCCAGCAATTATTTATTAACCCTGCTCTGTGCCAGGAAATGTGGTGGACAGTAAGGCTGGGTAAGGCTGTGACTGAGACACAGTCCAGTACCAGGGGGCGGACACGCGGGCAGTTTCTATGCAGCGCAAGACCTTCGGAGAACGGGGGATACGTTTTCCCTGAATCACATGGGGTGAGTTGTCTGACTGTTGGCCAACTCTGGTATATATTCTCTGTGTATCAACTTGTATTTTGAGTGGGAGTTCTTGGGTTCTTCGCCTTCTTGCTCCATATCCTGAAGCCAGCTACTTACACATCCACTTACCCATCTCCACTCAAGCTGACCCTTGTGATGGAAGGCGGGCTTTGCCTGGTACTTGAACAGCAGCCTGCAGGCTCTTTGAGGGCAGTGCCCGGGCCTTGTTCATTGCTGGGGCCTCAGTTCCTAGAGCAATAAAAAAAAGTGAAAAAAGAAAACAACAACCAAAAAATGCATCCCATTATGTGTGGGTTCAAGAAAAATGCCAAAGATTCCTTCAATTCAGGTTCATTTCAAACAATGGCAGCACAGAAAACTACCAGCATAAGCTTTCTCAAGCTTCACAAGCAACACTATGATTTTAATAGGCTGGGATTTTAATTGGTGGATGAAATCAGTTTTTTAAAACCCCCAAAAAGTTCACTTTGAGTTCAGTACAGCAAAGCAGTTCCTGAGCCAACTGATGAGCCGTCACTGTTTCCCACACAGTCATGTTTTATGGTTTCTGAAAACGATCTTTAAAATTGTTTTCCACACCATGAGCTTCATACAGATCTAAGGTCAGGGATTTTTATTTTAAATGGTGTGTTTAAGTTTTACATCACATTTGAGAAAGCTCTCGTCTTCTATTCTTCAGAGACAGAACAAAAACACTACCCACCAGAGCAGAGACACAGCCCCTGAATCGGGCCGTTTTCCCAGCCTCCCCCACTCCCAGGTGTCGGGGGCAGGAACTGTTTACACGAGGACAGGGAAGTTCGCTCCACTGCCCCACAGTTTGCCTTTAGCCCTCCTCAGTCACACTCCTTCTCCCCATTCCGTTCCTCCTTATTTAAAAATATTATCACTTATTTGTTTGTATCGTTTCCCTATATGACTTCAATTGTAGTTTATATAAACACAGTACAGGGCTCTTTTATTTACAATTTATCATATTTTTGTTGCTATCATATAGTCATACCATGGCCAAGGGGACAGAATCTGTTTAATCAGCTCTAGAGACAGGGCATCCTCTATACAAAATCACCCAAACTTTCCTATGGAAAAAAATATAGAAAATCAGAAGAAAAAAAGAAAAATTGATTGGGGAGGGGCAGAGCTTTACATGGGCAGAGGGGGAGGAATGTTTCCAGGAACTTCAGAGACAGTGGGGACCTCCTGTTGGGGGCTTGGGGCGCTGTACCCTGTGGACGCCTGGGTGAGGAGGGCAAAGTCTCTCTCACCAGGATGCCCCCTCAAGGGAAAGACTATCTGTGGGATGAAGCGGGGGATACAGTAGTTTTCAAAGATAACATCTACTTAGTTTTTTCAATAATTAAAATGAATCAAAATAGATGCTGGAGTTTCTTTACTGATTGGCTGCATTTTCATTGTATTGAAAACACTGTCTCCCTCAGAGGGGATATGTACAGTTTCTCATTATTGATTTCTTCTTTGCTCTTTTCACTGACTTAGTAATAAGTCAACCCCCAACATTGTTCTTACTCATCCTTTTAAAAATAGCAATATCACATCCTTACATAAGTTAGCATGTGGATAAATCCCTAAACAATGTCTAACTTCTCACAGTGAGTAATTCTGAAATTCAGTCCTTGTGGACGTGTGCTGGAGAGAGAGGTGCGTGCGATCAGATCACCTGCCTTATGTTCTTTGTGCAGCCCAACAGCTTGGAGTTGGAGCCCTGTGTAGAGCATCTTGAAGTGCTTTTCTGGGCAAGAACATGGCTCAAGGGGCCGCGGTATGTGAGCACTTGCAACAGTATCACAAGCCTGCAGCTGGACTTCACCCCCCTCTCAGCAGCCTTCGGGGGAGTCAGGAGGCAGGCAGAGGCTATTTAGGAAGCACATTGCATGTGCCCACCAACAGGGCTAAGCACTTTTCATCCATCTCACTCTTCACAACGTAGTAATAACTGGTAATAAATGAATAATTCTCCAGGGTCACAGGGTTCTGGGAACGTGTAAGTAAACAGAGGCAAGGACACCTGATGAACTGATTGATCTGAGGGTCAACTGGACCGTGAGTTCCTTGAGGATAGGTTCTTTAGCTGACTCAGTTTTCTCTCTTTAGACTGATGTACTAGAAGACTTACAGACAGTTTCTGGACGGTGGCTTAAACAGGCCTCAGGTTGAAGGGAGCAAGAGAGATTGGGTTGCTCATAGAACAAGGAAAATTGCAAGATGCAAAACTACCCTTAAACAATTGTGACCATCACGATGCTGTGGACAGCATTACAACATCAGAGATGGGGTAAGAGGAGCTAACATCTAAGGGACCTCGGATATTCAGAAGCACTTGGGAACTCCCCAGTGTGGCTCCTCTGGCCTGAGCCCTTCCACATGGAACGTTTCCCCCGTCAGCCTAGGAAGAGCCTTCGGTTGCTCTTCCGAAGCACCTGGGCCCCTTCACCGAGGGTCTCTGCCAAAGCTTACTGCTGGGTCCTTCCCGTCCTCTGTCGCCAGCACAGGTGCGCCCATAATGTCACAAGCTGGTACAGCCTGGGTACCACTGCAAGCCTCCACTGGAGGTCTCAGGGAGAGCACCAGGTCTTCCCAGTGTGCAAACAGATCTTTTGCATCTGAAGGGCCACATAATTGAAGGTAAAAAGGAGCAGCCAGTGGCAAGCTTCATGTGGAGCTGTTTTTTCTCCTGACTGTAGATGGACAACTTTGCAAACTTCAAAGGAAGCAGCCTGGTCAGCTCCAAGCTCTTGGCTGACTTGGGTCCCCTTCCCCTGGTGGGTCGGTCATGATTGGCACCAACTGCACAGCTGACAGCTGGTCGCGCCAGCAGGATGACAGGCATTGTGAGGTAGGAACTGGTGGACCTGATGCCCAAAGTGACCATTTGCACATTGTGTGCACATCGATCACTTTTCTTTTGCTGATCTGGATGAAGTCATTCCCAAACTTGGGATGTGCTTGAACACAGCTGCCACTGCAGCTTCCCCATGAAGCTGTGGAAGGTACGCCGTGCACGGCTGCTCTGGGTGCTGCCTTGCCGTAGCGACCTGTTGCCTCCCTTTCTCTTTTCTTTCTTTCCTCTCTTTTCTTCCTTCCCTCCTCCTTTCTTTCCTCTTTTTTCTTTTTCAGAGAGAGATTGAGAGAGGAAGGCAGAGAGAGAGAAAAAGATCAAGTTGTTGCTCTACTTATTTGTGCATTCATTGGTTGCTCCTTGTCTGTGCCCTGACCAGGGATCAAACCCACAACCTTGGCATGGAGGACACAGGCTATAAGCAACTGATCTCTGTCTTTCATTAAGGCAGCTGCACGCCCTCTAGTCTGAACCACAGCCCCCTGTGGGCCAGGCCACCTAGAAGCTTTTGCTGCCCATTGTGATCTGCAGCCGGTATGCGCAGCACCTCGTTCTCATCCTCATCCTCATCCTCATCCTCATCCTCCTGCAGGAAGCAATAGCGGCCTCCTGCAAACAGCTGCCTGACAAGGGCATGGAGAGTACTTGGCCTATTTTTTTAAGAGAAGTTAAAAACCAAAGTATCTGGTTCAGATGTAGTCCACTGATAAAGGTGAAACAGCTTTATAAATCATAAGGCACCTTATATTCGTAAATGGCATCATTATTTGTTGTAAATCAAGCTGTGAGTCTATGAGGCACTCTTGTAGCTGTCTACCTTGATGCCCCTGCTCTGTCTTTCCTATGACATCCAACACCACCATCCACGACCAAGGCTGGGCCACTTGTGTGGCCGCATCTTCCTGGCCACAGTGATCAGCCCAGGGTGGATTGTACTCAATTGGGAGGAAAGGGATGGCACAGGAAGGAAAGGGAAGGGGAGAAGAAGAGAAGAGAAAAAGAAAACTTCCTGGGAATTTTCTTAGCCAGAGCTAACAGGGCTTTCCTCCCTCTCTGGATATGAGGCCGTGGGGGTAAAGATCCAGAGCTGCCTGTGACCGTGCTCCCGGCTGTATAAACAAAGACCATCTACTCCTACCCTGGGGTGGAGTGAAGACAACACAGAGAGTACGACAGAATCCTATCATCACATGAGTCCCTGGTATCAATAAGCTTTTGTTACATGATACAGTAAATTTGGAACTAGGCTAGCTAGAAAGGGGTTCCTGTTGTATGCAACCAAAGGAATCCTGACAAACACATTTTGCCATCTTGAAATGCAATGGGAGCTGATGAGTTTTCATCAATTTTCAACACGTTCCCATAATGTCTGATTCATAGACAGAGGTTACATTGTTAGGAAATGAGCCTTGAGAGGAGAGAGACAGGGAAGTGGGGTCTCAAGGAGGTGAGCCAGCTGTGCAGAACTCTCTGTGTCAATTCGACACCACAGCCTGAGAGATCTTCTCAGATTTGAAAGCACAGATGTGGGCTCTGATGAGCTTTGAGAAGTTATGTGATTTAGAAAAAAAGGATTCACACGAGGATGCCTGAGAGGTTAAGGGCAACAGCACAGTGATATTTAACTGATATAATTAATTTACACTGAAGAACAGAGGTGATGTATAGACTGAAACACTTCTATTAGTATCTTTTTTAAAAGATTTTTATTTATTTTTAGAGAGGGGGAAGGGAGAGAGAAAGAGAGAGAGAGAGAGAAACATGGAAGCGTGGTTGCCTCTTGCACACCCCTCACTGGGGACCTGGCCTGCAACCTGGGCTTGTGCCCTGACTGAGAATCGAATTGGTGACCCTTTGGTTTGCAGGCCGGTGCTCAATCCACTGAGCCACACCAGCTGGGGCTCTATTAGTGTCTTAATATTGATACATTGTGTTCTGAAGCTACACAGGAAACCAAAACATAACCAAAAGCTACTTTGTTAAAATTTGCTGCGATAAAGCATTGTCAAGGGGGTTTGAAGTCTACATATTCACCATACTCTAGCCATAAAGGTAAATCAACATAGGAAGGCAGGTCATAATAGAACAGGACTGAAAAATCCATTAGGTAAGTTGAGGTTTAACGACACTGAACTAAAAATAACTTGATACAATTGTTTGACAAGGCAGGCAATGTAGCCTTTAGAATTGGAAATAATCAATCATAGTTCAAGTCCCAAGCCTTTTTCTCTCCTGGATAGTACTCACATGGGCACGGCCAGAGTTTGTCTCAGGGATTTTTCTTCCTCTGCCACACTGTGGCTGATCCACAACTTTTCTGCTGGAAACTTTTTTTTTTTTTTTTGCCATATAAATCTGACTGCACTCAATGGGATTACCAGGTTGTGGTGCGGTGCAGTGGCCCCCAACACCTTCGGCTCAGGAGCGCAGATTGTGTGTCCCTCTCAGCGACTCTGCTTTCAGTGACGTCACACTGGCAGCTTGAAACCAGCTGCAGTGGGAGTATTTACACTACAGAAATTGGCAAACACTACAAATCAGGGTTTATCCCTGCTGCCCCAAAGCTGGCTGTTCATTAACTAGCATACCACCGGTTAGAAGTACAGTGGGCCAAACCCTTGTTACTTCTTTCAGGTGTGTGTTTCCACTTTGGTCCATTGCAGGGCAGAGAACAACTGACAAGCAGAGAACAATTTTTGGCATTATTTCTTAGAGGGTAGCTCGCTGTGTCTCGGCCCCCACATCAAAAGGCTTGCCTGGCTATGGCTCCAGCCCTACGGGAAGCTGGTCTGGGACAGCACCCCTGACCCCCGCACAGTACTTCCCACCACCCCTCTCACCTATCAAAACTATTTCTGTGGGTTGTTCCAGCTACTGGGAAGGATTCCATAAAACCATTTATTCTAAGTTAGTATTGACACAATGTACTGACTTGCCTCAGACTATTTGTATTTTCATTGGAAACAGAGAATTTAAGGGAACAGAGCCAAAGGGCGAGATTTCTAGCAGCACTGCAGACTGCTGTGGGAGTTATTTGGTAGTAAGGAGCATTAGGGTCTCTCTCTCTCTCTCTCTCTCTCTCTTTTTTGGGGTTGATTCTTACATGTGTCTTGCCCAGGGATTGAACCCACAACCTCCTGCATCGGGATGACTCTCCAACCAACTGAGCAACCTGGCCAGAGCAGGATGTTTCTTAAATGCTCTCCGGTTGGCTATCACCTAAGGATAACCCCGCCAACTAATTTTGCAACTCTGGGAAGGAACCCTAATGATGATAATAATGGCGATGATGATGTGGATGATGATGGTTCACTGTCCTTCTTGACAGTGTCCCAGGGGATTTCTCTGACTTTTGGTAATCCTCAAATAAGAGATAAGTTGACAAAACTTGATCAGAATCTCTGTGTCTCTATCAGAATCTCTGTGTCTTGATCATATAAAAGTACTTGTTGAAAAGCAAAGATTTATTACTTGCAATTTGGAAGACCCTAATGGTGGTCCTGATCTGCAAATATACCAATGACGACATCCAGAAAAGGTGCCGTAACCCAAGGCAGTGAACTCAGTCAGGTCTTATGTGTCCCAGGGCACCGTCCCCTTTGACCAGACTGCTGACCCCTCCCTCTGGAACTTCCACTGCCCTGCAAGTTTACAGCTGGGTCCAGGGAGCAGGACACACCTGGATTTGTCTAGTCAATGTATGCCTTGAGGAAGCACACAACCACAAGAACCTGCAGACACATAATCTCAGGAGCCGCTGCCTGGTGTTCTTGGGGAGAGACGACTCGGTGGCAGGCCTGGGCTGGCCTTCAGTTTGCAGGCTGCCAGGAGAGGCCCAGGCAGCTTCTGCCAGTTATTGGAGGCTCCCCTGGGACTCTTCACCCTCTGGCACCTGCTTCTTGTTCAGCTCTTACTGATTTATGACTTGTACAGTGTCCTCTATTCAATGCCTATTATTGTAAGGATTCAGCTGACTCATGCAGGAGGAAAGCAAAGAGGTATGAGGTGGGTGCAGAGCAGTCTACTTGGAGACAGGGTTTATTGAGTTTTAAGAAAATAGAACTTAGGGATAAGAGGCAGAATTTTGAGGATCTTAAGTTCAAAACCTTCCCAGAGCATAATGTTGAACATCAACCATCAAGCCCATTTTCTGGTGTAAATGTAAATGTAAATGTAAATGTAAATGGCTTAGCCACTTACTGTTCACAAAGCAGTAGACATAAGAATATTTTGAATAACTGCTTTAATTTTCATTTACGTCTACTTACCTTCTTAAAAATGAGCCATGCAACAATTTTTTAAGGAAACAGAACCAATCCCAGGGCCTCTTATAATAATATATCTTCATATTTCTATATACTTTATCGTTTACAAAGCATATTGTCTCATTTGACCCTTACAAAAACCTATGAGGTTGATACTTTTGTAACCCACATTTTACAGAGAAGGAATGAAATCTCACAGAGGTTTGGTACCTCTCCCCAAAGAATGATCGAGAATGAAGATGTGAACCTCATCTGCCGAGTCCAGAGGGTGGGCTTAAAAACAAATAAACCCCAAACCTTATACCATAGCTCTTCATAGAAATAGTTTTTGTGCAGAATTTATTGATTTTGAACTTCATGTCCTTCCAAAGACTCCAGAAATACCAAAGGCTCCGGTCAGGGCCTGGCCTGGCCTGCACCCACGGAGTCTTAGGGCTGGTTATTTACAGCGACCTTCCAAGTCAGAGCAGTATTGATTAATATAGTGCTGGAGCGAACTTCTCTTTGCACTCAAAGTTTTCAAAAATCTTTTTTTTTTTTTTTTTTACCGAATATTGGTCTATCTCAGTGAATATACCTTTCCTTTACCCAGAAGAGAGCTGAACCCTCCTAGGGAAAGAGGGAGGAAACCCTGGGCTCCGCGGTCAGTGTCCAGAAGACGGCGGACGATCCGCCGACACGCTGGGCTCACGCAGTGCTCGGGAAGATGCGATGGGTCCCTGCGGGTGCTAGGATTCCTGAGAACTCGGTTCCATACTGGTCAGTCTGTCCACTTCGGATGATTAGGAAACCTAAAATTTTTTCAGACCGGCAAGGATTGTCCAACACCGTACTTGCCTTCAGGAAGGGCCTACAGACGTACGTGAGAATCTTAACGTGGTCTAAACATCTACAGGTCCCCCCTCCTCCACCGTTACCACATTATTCTACATATTCTAAAAGCCCTTCTCATTAAACAGGAATTACATTTTTCCATACTTTCAAAATCACGAGAAGTGTAACTCCAGGTGGTTGTGCGGGTGAAACTCCCCTCCTTACCTGTGTGAACTTCTCCCCCCACCCCGGAGCCTTCCACTCGTATTTGATGTGCCCAGGAGAAAGGACCTGTCAGGCTGGGTCTGCCTGCGCAGCTGCCCATAGGGAAGGGGTTCTGGGTTGGAAGAGTGATCTTTCTGGGGTGTGACTGTTTCAAGACAAAGGAAGCAAGCAGGTGCTGACGGGTCAAATCTTACAAACCTGGGAGGCACAGAATTTGTGCATCAGTTGGAGTGGGAGGCAGAGAGGAGATGCCTGGCCAGGAGGCCAGGAGGAGCAAGTGGAACTTGCCAATGAAAAGGGTGGTTTAGGAGCCCAGTCCATGAGCTCTGAGCATCTGTCAGCTTCACTATCAGTGTTTGAACCAGTGGTCCCAAGTCAGGACACGGAAAATAGACAGACCTCTTATTATTTCTTAATCAGCAAAGTCATCTTTTGGTTCATCTGATTAGTATGGGTTTTTCTTTATAAAAATAATCTCTTATTTAAAGAAATTATTATGCAGTCTTCAGAGGTAGAACACAGGTTTATAGCACACTCAAATCTGCAAAAGTCAAAACATGTTGTCAGCATCTGCTTTGGATGTGGGTGTTACGGACTGGATGAGATCCCCCAAAGGTGGCACTCAGGACTATAGGCAGGGCCTCTTGGAAACTGTACCTAGTGAATTGGGGGGGGGGGTAGGTGGGTCATTGCTCTAGTACAGGGCCCAGGGGTCAACCTTAACCCACCTCCTGAGAGCATCTCCCTGTGCACTCCCACACACTCAACACAATAAACAACAAGTGCTCATGTGCACTTTCTTTGTGGAAATGAAGCTTAACAATACAGTTGACCTTTGGCTACATGGTTTGGCTCGTTGGAACATCCAAAAGACTGCAGGTTCAATTCCTGCTCAGGATGCATATGGGGGGCAATCAACATTTCTCTGTCACATTGATGTTTTGCTCTCTCTCCCCCTTTCTCTAAAATTAATAAACATATCCTTGGGTTAGGACTGAAAAAGATACAGTTGGCCCTTGAACGAACAATGCTGGGGCTAATGGTGCTGACCCCCACACAGTTGAAAATCCATGTGTAACTTTTGATGCCCCCAAAACTTAAGTTGTCTCTTTGTACCCACAGAGGATTGGTTCCAGAACTCCGTGCAAATACTAAAATCTGCAGAGGCTCCAGCCCTCTGTGTGAAATGGTGTAGAACAATGCACGCCAGTCAGCCCACCACACCCGCAGACTCCTGACGGTGGGACACAAACAGTACAGGTATTTATTCTTAGAAATGTACATATCGGTAAACCCAGAGAGTTCACACATGTGTTGTTCAAGGGTTGGCTGTAATTGGCTTGAAGGGTAATTGTTAGAAATCAGGCCAAGATCTGCAGGAAAAATACCTACAAAAAAAGAGACTACATGAAATTTGAGAACCCATTTATGAAAGGTAAGCAGTGCACACTATATTGCTCATAGTGTGATTCTAAAAAAACTGCCTGCTGTGTGGTGAGCTTCAGGGAAATGCTGAACAAGACAGTCACATACAGGAGCCTGGCCACCCTGGAAAGGCAGCTAAGGATTATTTCCACCTCCACCCAGAGAGGGCGCTACCCAAGGCCGTGGAGGAGACAGTGCCCCTGCACAAACTGCCCATTATTTCTGACACTGTGGGAGTTCCCTAATGAATAAGCAAATAATTGAGCATCTCTATCATTTCCTTTGTAATTCAGATCAGTGAAGCAATATGCCTTTGGTGCTTATTTATGAAGGACATACCACAGATATTTGCACTGAAAAGTTTCACTGATCTAACCTTCTTTATGTTTTCCCATGTAGGATTCAAAATCTAAAAAAAAAAAAAAAAAGCCATATATAAGTTGAAACTGTTTGAATGGACCAAGAAGAAAATGGAAAAAAATTAAAATCACAGATAATTCCCAAACCTCATTTTAACCATTAGAATTCTCCCCATTCAGACATTTAACAAAATGGCTAATGAGCTGTCAACAATCACTTTATTGAGTGTTGCAAGGTGCACAGCATTGTACATGGCTTGGAAATGTCAAACTGACTTGTCACACCCTCTCTAAAGGCTTCCTGAATCTCCATGGTTCTGTGGTCTTTCCCCTGCTGCGCTCCAGGGAGCGGGCTGCTGGTCAGTCCCTTTGGTGCAGAGCTCACCATGACGTGTCACACGTCTCAGCTGCACCATGTGGTCTCCCCATAGGTTCTGAACTCCTCAAGGACGGGATCCACGTGTTTATCTCTGCAACCTTGATGTTCAAATACATACTGGACAGGTGAAGGACTGAATGAATGAGGAGCGCTTCACTCTAGTTCCTTCTCCCAACTCCCTAGTCTGCATTTAGCTGGAAGTGTTAATGCTGAGTGAGAAGCCAACATTCAGAAGGCACAATGGAAGAGGAGTGTCCACAAGTGTGGCTAGTCCACACCCTAGAAAATCGGCTTCATAGTAAAAGAGTTGGCCAACTTCCCCAAGAGCCTGAGAATACAACAGAGCCACAGAAAAAGCTGTGCCAGTGAGCTGGAGGCACAGCCCCCTGGTGGTCCAGGGCAGAGAGTCTCAGCTGCCTAAACTTAACATTTTTTATTTTTGCTTTATTATCCCTTCCAAGAGTTCAAAAAAGGCCACACAAGAATAAATAAATAAGACGCTCAACAAAAAGCAGTGAACCAGAAGACATTTCCAAATGGCTCTCAAGCAGCAGTCTGGATGCCTGCTCCTTGCATGGTGCCAAGGGGCTCGAGCTGCCACGGGGGCCTCTCCAGGCCTTTCGGTTTGCAGATATGTGCAAGCGTGAGTACAGAGTCTGTGGGAGCTGCATGATGTTGTGCATGGATGGCTAAGAGTGTCATCACATGGACCAAGTCCAACAGATTAGTCTGTTTGATGGATGGTGGAGCAAACTCCGCCTCCGTCCAGGCAGGCAGCTGACCTGGACCACTCGCACCACAGAGCTGACATCCCAGGTGTGATGGGGCACGTGCCAAAGCTCCTGGCTCCTGCTATGCCATCATACAGCTGTGAGACTGAAGGCAAGCCTGCCTCCCTGCCTCGGGTTCCTCATGGAATGAAGGTTTGGCCAGACTGTCTCTTCAGTCACTTCTAAGATTCTCTGTCTTTAACCTGGCAGATGCTTGACCCATCAGTGCCCTCACCCTTCCACGTACCTTCACACTGTTGAGATGGAGGAAAGCCTGACTACAGATGTTAATGCTCACAGACAGAAGTGTTGATGACATACTGCTTAAGATTCTTAAATTCAGTTTACAGCTCCCTGTCATGGACCGGTGTGGCACCACACTCCCCAACCTTGTATTACAAACTGATCAGGATGCCAGCTTGCCGGCTGCCCTTCTACTTTGGGGCCAATTCAATTATTTTTCTGCAAAACGTACCTCTCACTATATTCATGTTTCTCATCCATCAACCCGAAGCAAATGGTTAATCTACCATTCTCTCCCGTTGTCTTACTGGGCTCCAAATTTCTGCATCTGTCTTTCAGATGAATGGTGGCCTGTTCCCCTGCCCCCATGCCCTTGCTTTTTAACCTCACAGTGGCTCTTTAGAACACTCGGAAAAATCCAGACCATTCTTTCTCAGCTGTGGCGGGTGGAACAAAGTTTGGGAGATTCTGCTTCCTTTTCTTACCACTTTCAGTGCCAGGTTTTAAATGACAAATGTTTGATCAAAACATTGGAGACGAGCTCTCAAATCAAATTGCATTAATGGGAGAGTTATGTTTTCAGGCCTCCAACACACTATAAAAATAATTGCCTAAGACATAATTCTTAATCAAGTTTATACATATATAAACCTTCCAGATGGCTAGAATAGTTTTTGTTCTGTGGCTCCTTTCTATACGTTTATACCAAAACAATCATTTAAGGACAGAAGCCAGAGTGCTTTCCTGTGCTGGGCGTCTGCTCGATGGATAAGAAAGACTGATCTAGTAAGTTGCAGAGTGTGAATTTTCATATTAGCTTAACATGTAGGCCTTTGAGCTCAACCTTGTCAGCCAGAGATTTGATATATTTCAAGTGACTCCAGCTTGGCTAGGGACGTCCTGGGACATACAGCACCCACTCAGAGCTGGGCTCTCACCCTTGTGCCCTCTTGTTTATACCCAAGAAGACTGTACTACACTGTTCAAGGGGCAAACAATCTTTGCCCTGGCATTCAAAATGTGTTATGCCATGTTTGGCATAAAATGCTTATCATTACATACAAGAAAAATGCAGCAAAATTCAACTTTGGAGACAAAAGTCCTACATGTCCTTGGGAGCCATGGAAAGCTAAAGGATATAGCAGATTCCACACCCTAAGAAAGTTATTTCAACAGCGAAGCAAGTCTGAACTTCACCAAGGTCAGCTGAGTCAAGGAGAAAGAAAAGCAAAAGATATATTGGCCAAGAATATTTATATCGGTTTTGCCTTGAGTATCAGAGAGTAATAGGAGGAATAAGATTCTTTCTCATTGTCTCAAAAACCCTTTGATTTAAAGCTGTCCTCTTTCTAATTCTTCCCTTCTGTAATTTTCAATTATCATACCTGAACACTAGAATATCTCAGGTGGTTATCTGTATCAGAGAACGGAACCAGTTTAGAAGCTTGCCCATTTCACCTCAGATGACCTACATATAACCCTACCCTGAACATCTCTTCGGGGTCAAGTCTAAGTATACCATCTTCCTTTGCAAAAACATACAGACATCCCCAGGAAAGGCCAACATATAACGATAATTGATAGTGAGCAGAAACTCATCATACAGACAAAGTATTCCAGCCTTCTCTATTAAAAAAAAAAAAAATCAAATGTGACCAGTCACTATTAGTTTTTTGAGTTCTATAACTCCCCAGAACTGTCCAAAGCAACCTTGTAGCCAATTCGCTGGCAAACACTGAAAGCAACCTGAAACAGGCCACCCACCGTGCCAAAAGCGGTGTCAAAGAGCAGGGAGACGGTGCCGCCAAGGCCCACCGCAATGTCCTTGCACACGACCGGAATGGCGCCCATGGTGTACACGGGGAAAGTGGCCACGTCCACAAGGACTCGGACCGGGATGCCCAGGATTCGGCACACAACCTTCAGCAGACAACAAAGGATCCGGAGAAGGGCCCTGATGATTTTGACTATAACTTTGAGTACCTTCCAGGGAATGCTTGCCAACTCTTCCCCAATGGCCAAGAAGTACGAGACAGTGGCTGAACCCAGGCGGTAAAGGCAACTTTCTATGCCATTAACCACCTGCTTGGTGACATACCACAGGAAATACACAATGCTCTTCAGGATCCCCACCACAAGATAACAAATTAATTGGAAAAGCTTGATGAATGGGGTAGCGATGAAGCCTATGAGTCTCCCCAAAAAGCTACTCCTCTCCTCAGGTGCGTCTGGGGGCAGCAGCGCAGACCTCTGGCTCCTCGTGCCAGAGAGAGGACTAGCGCTCTCCTTGGAGTGCACCATTCTCTCTGCATCCTGGACCTGGTTAACCACTTCCAGGATTTTTTTCATTTTCTCTGTGTCCTGTTCCACTTCACCACAGTTGTTCCGGAACAACTGAGGGTTAAACGGAAGCAGTTTCTCAAGTTCCTTCAGCATCACATCTTCTATGACATCACCATCCCTGGTGTACTCGACAAAGCCCATTGCCCAGCCTCCTCCGGGGAGAGCGCAACAGGCTGCCAGCCAAACAAACTCAGGGACGGTCACTTTGTCTTTGACTCTGCTGTCTGAGGGCACGGCACCAGTGATGATATAGAGGTCATCCCCACTGCCACACTGTGGGGTCAGGGCCTGGTCCATCAGGCTGTTGAGATTCATGTACCACCGCTCCTGGAAGGTCAGGGTCATTGGAGCTGCATTTGTCAGAGTGAACATGGCTGTGTGGAAGTCACTGCCAAGGGAGAATGGGTACAGCTGTCCTCTCTGATAATCGGAATCCAGGTAATCCGTGCTCAAGGCTTGCTTGCTTCCCAGGTTGCTCACAGTGGTGATGGCGTCGGCCTCATTCATCACCTCCTCAAGGTCGCTGTTGGGGTCATCGATCTGAAAGAAGAGAAAGAACGTTCAGATGCACCAGTGCACAGCAGAGAGGGTGCCCTTGAATCACCCGGCCAAGACTCAAACAGAAGCCCCCGTTCCACTTTCTGCACTTGGGTTTGGAAGGGCTTGGCTTTCTGGTGCACACACACGTCATTCTGACATCTCCCAGTCCTGGTGTTTGAAAGCATCTTTTGAACATGTTTCCTATTTCACATTCTGTGCGTCCTCCACCCCTGCTCTGCAGCAACACCCCGTCACACACATACACACCATCACGACATCCATTTTCAACCTGCTGAAGTTTTATGAATTTCACAGCTCTCCTTTGGAATAGTTTCCCATGAGATTCAAACTGATTGCAAAAATGAAAAAAAGGGGAAAGTAGATCTCAACAGGCCTCAAATATCAGAACTACAATTCAGATGACCAGCCACCAACATTGGCTGCAATTTAATGAATGCACTCTTAATAAATGTTTATATACTTTGGGTTATATGAAAAAAATCAACTCTAATCAGAGCATCTAAATCAAATAAGGGAAAACATACAGCCATTGTCAGATACCAGATACTTACCAAGCTAAACTAAAATTCAAATTTGACCAATTGCTGTTTGAACTTAATCTCCTCATGACATTGGCTATTATCACCAATTACTTTTCTGTCTAGGGCAGTCTACAGATGTCCCAATAACAGACCAGCAAACCTACTTTTGCCCCACCTTGTGTGTGTACATGCGTGCGTGTGTGCGTGTGTGTGTGTAATCTTGATTTTGCTTTTTCTCTTTTTTTAAGTCAGCAGTATGACGCGTTCCTTCACTGTACCAATCTGAAAGGACAAAGGGGGAGAGCTCAGCACTGACCTGGAACTCTGTTTTCACCCCTCAAATGAGACTGTCAATTCCCTGACACCTGGGGCCCTATATATTTCCCACAGGACCCAGCCACGGACTGACACACCGTAGAATCTCAAAGTGCTCGCTCACTTTATGCCCTGAAATAGTCATCACGGCAGACCAACCTAACAGCGGGAACCTAAACCGACTCACATCTTCAAAAACAAGGAAAGTTAAGTAGGCAATGTTGTATCTGTTGATCAAATATCTAAAAGCCATTGAAAAGCGCTGTACAGTAGTCACAAAGAATTTGAAATGGTGGGGAAATGTATGCTATAATGTTGAAAGGGAAAGGCAGGATATAAAATTAAATAAAAACAATGTTTAAAGTTTAAAAATAGTCAAGAAAAACTTTGGAAGGAAACCCAAGAAACTGTCTGCAATGGTTGTGTGATTCCTGGGGATGCTAGTGATTTTTCCCTGTTGTTTTTCTCCCTGCGCCTCCCCTACGAACATCAACCCACAAATTATTTATATTATGTGTTACTTTCAAAAGGAAACAAAAAAATAAACAAATTAAAATAAATAAATTCTTAATAACTGATGTCCTAGAGTTAGTGCTACCTACTAAACCCAAGGAAGTCGAAGCCATGTGCATGGTGGTGTCCCTTTTGTCGGGAGGGAAGCCAGCAATGCACTTCTTTACCACGGCCGTGGCAAATGGGGGCAAGGTCATGGGAGCCTCACATGCAGGGATAGCAAGGGCAGTAGATGAGCAAACTGATGTGAAAGCAGGATTAACTATTGAAGTCTAATGGATTACCCCACAGCCTCACCCTTCCAGGCTGTTCCATCCCTTCCCCCAGTCTTAGAATCAGCAAGCATCCTAGCTGTTCTCCACTCCCACCAGATCCCCAGAGGACAGAGATAAGCAGCTCATTCATTTTGTAAAGCTTCTTCTGCTGCTCTCCTATGGCTGAAAGATATACCACATGGAAATATCAGCCTCATTCCTGAATCATGAGCTCAAGGTACAGCAGAGCCAAGATTGTGGAGCCCTGGGTGTAAGGTCAGTGATTTCAAGGTGTGTGTGTTTCCATGGTTCTTAGGCATTCTGTCTGCATTTAGCGCACAGCTTCTGGAACCCCCCTAGGGAAAGTCTGGTGCTGGTTTCTGAACTGGTAGCCCTGTGACAGCAGGGTTAGACGACAGGCCTGGAACATGAGCAGAGAAGAGACTCTTGGATGAGGAAAGGAAGGAGCAAAAGAGAGAGAAGCAAAAGGGGAGGGATAAAAGGGGGAAGGAAAGGAGATAAGTGGGTGAGAGAAGAAGAGAGAGAAAGGCAGTTGTGTATATGTGTGTGAAAAAGATAATATTCTTTTAGGCTGAAACCAAGCCTGTGGGTTGATATTATCCCAAGGTTTAGAACATGGTCTGTCAGCTGCCAAGTTCAGAGGAGACTTAGCTGGTCACTTCTGCATCCTCTCAAGCCAGTTAGGTTCACAGGGTTTCAAATTTCTGCTATGACTCAACAGCTGGCAACCAGGTTAAACCTTTTCTGCCCACATTTCATAGGCCTGAAGGAAATAGGCCAGGATGGCACTGAGGTTGCTGGGAAGGCCAGGGCCTGCTTCTACAACGGGCTCTGTGCATCTCCCTGCCCTGAGCCTCCCTGGGCAAAGGAGTAAGTACACTATGTGCTGTGGATACACAGGCAGAAGAGAATATATCTTCCCCTCCTTTGTTCTTGCTTTTACAGAAGAACCCCATATGCATGGTCACTGTATTCTTACGATCTCCAAATCTGGCTCTACGGGTTGATGACAAGATAGAATATAATGTTGGAAATCAAGACAGAATGCTTGCGTTCTGTACCTACATAATGATGAGGTGCAGGGGTCAAGGACTAATAAGATTTAACGACTAAATAATTGTTTTCAATGTAACACTATATGGAAGGTATTTTTTACCTTATTTTATAGATGGGGAAACTATGACACAGAAAGATGATGTAACTTTTCAAAATCACCCAATAACTAGCAGGAACAGGATTTGAACTTTGAACAGTCTTTTTATTCCTAAAGCATATATGCTCCATTACTAAGTCATACTTTCCCTGATCTTAATGGACACTGTTACGCCAGTTTTCCCTGTCATAGAGTAGGAAGAAAAATGCTGCACTATCTGTACTCTCCTTTTCTGTGTGTCATAGAATAAATGAGGTTCCTCAAGGTTTCAGGGAGATACAAGCTGACCTCTGAGCCCCCGGTGCTGCAGTCCCAAGCTGAAGAGTGAGCAGAAAGGAGAAGATAAAAGGCTGCCTCCACGACTCCTCTTTGCCTTTGCCCAGCGCACGGGGCAGCCAAGCCACCAGCTCCACCATCTAACAGTGTGGCAGCACAGGCGGAGGGCAGCTGGCCAGGGCAGTGCCCAGACTACTGTTACCCTTAGAAACTGGTTAGTTGTCTGGCCCACATGTTCCTATTAGTGCCTCACTTGGCTACTCCCCTTTTCCCCTCTATACCAGCAGGGATAGCAGAGACAGCAAGCACAGGAAAAGTTCTTGGACAAAAACTAACATCAGTCCCCTCACTACAACCTCCTCTGCTCCCACTCCACAGAATGGAGCTAAACTGTTAGAAAGGGGACTCTGTACAGCCACGGTCACCTTAAGACTTTCTAATGTGCTCCTTAAGACTTTCAATGAACAGACTCATTCAGGTTACCTCCTATAAGGATGGTTCACTGGAAGGGACAGATACAAAGGCACAGAAGCCAAGAGAAGTTGGACCAATAGGCTCCCGGAGACCCAGAATTGTGGTGTAGCTTGGCACTGCTAGAGCCAAAATGGGTTCCAAGCAGCTCTAGGGAATTTTGGCACCAAGAGTCTGCGGTTGAAACGGAATCGACATTACTGATTGCCATCGTTCCGCCTCATTTGACCTGTTGGACTTTCTCTCTCTCTCCACCGTGGTTTCTTCACCTACTTCTTTCTGCATAGCTGTTCTCTACTTCATGGCTTCCACTGACATATGGTCTCTGTTTCATCATCACTTGAGCTTGAACATGGAACCCCCTGGCCTCCCTAGCCACGGACCATATGATTAACCTGCAGTTTTAGTTACTTCTGTTACTTAATTTCCTACTTCAAATGTTCAAGAGACAGAATCCGATGTACCCAGCTCAACTTTTCATATAGGCCATGCCAAGACAAGCCCGAGGGGCACAGCCATCCTGGAGTTGCAGGCTCACCCCTGTTTGATGAGCTGTGGATGGGTGCTGGGGAACACCTCTGCGGGACCACACAGGGCTTCCCCGCAGTCAGAGGCCATGGAAGTGTCAGGCATTCTAGGTTTGGCTTGTCTAGTCATAACCTTCAGTCAATGCACTAAATCAGATGAATAACTCTAGCCAAAATTAAAAGAAGAAATAAAAAATAAATTTCTCAAGGTTTATCTAATTCAGTATTACTCTCAAAAATAACAAAGGATATCTTACAAGATGACTGTTGATCCTCCAAAAACCCTTTATTCTCTTCTTCGAGGATCTGATTAGATATACATCAAAATCCCTATCTCTTCTGTGTCTTTTATTCATATTTTATATCTCATTAACTCTCTATATTGTATCCTAGATATGAGTTCCTCAGATACATCTTCCACTTCACTAGCTCTCTCTTTAGCTGTGTCTAGTCTACTAGTTTCATTGAGATTTTTCTCGTTTTTTTTTTTTTAACCTCAATGACCCTTTTTTCTTTTCTAGCATTTATATTTGGTTCTATTTTAAATTCTCCTTATTTTTTCTTGTGAAATTCATTTTCATCTTCAAATAATTTAGACAGGCTTATCTTAAAGTTTGTTTAAAATTTCTCTATTTTATTTGTTTTTTCAGTTTATTTTAATTGCTTTATTTTATTTGTTAATTTCAAGGTGGTGGGTATATTAAGTGTTTTTCAATTTTTGTTGGTGAGCTTGTTTTCCTAAAGAGATCCGTGCTGTTTTGTTGAAAAAACAAACAAATTTAATAGAATTACTTTTGCGATTGCCTCTGCCAGAGCCCTAAAGAGTTCAATAATTCTGAACTACTATCTGGGTTACTTTTCAGCTCAGGGTTTTCACAAGGAGAAATCAGGGCAAATTTGGACCCATATAAAGGACAGAGGATGACTCTAGACTTACTTCTATGCATCTGACATGGGTGGGCAGCTGCTTCCTTTAACAACTTACAGATAGTTGGTTCACCAGGGCTGCAGCAGTTTACCAGCTTTCAGCTTTACCGGAGGAGCCGAGTTCAAGTTGCACATCCTAAATAGGGCGTGTGACCTTGACTCCTGTGCCTCCCAGGTGAGAGCTCCAGCACCCTGTGGCTTCCCACTGGTAGCTTTGGCCATTGGTTTCTCATGTGTTTCTGGCAAATTGTGTTATGTTTCTGGCACCTGAAAAATGTCATACTTTGTTGCTGAAATATGAATTTAAGTAAATAAACATATATTTTTAGTTTTTTTAAACATCATACTTCCGTGTGAGTGCAGTGGGAAGAGAGAGATTCCACATCTGGCCAGGCATTTTGTTTTCCCCACTGTCTCAGGTTTAAAAAGTTTTTCCTAAAGTATGGCTTCTTTCCTTTTATAAGATATTATACATTTACTTTGCTTAAATCTCTCTCTCTTTTTTTTCCTATTTAGACCACATCCTGGTAAGTGTTTGGTGTAAACAGAGCAGTATTTTTCAATACCTTTACTGACGGTGTCAAGAACTTTAGAGCCTAAAAGTTTCTCACTAAAAACAGGACACAGGGACTCCCCACCCTTTCCTAAATTACATCAACCAGCCTTCAACCTGATTCTGCTTGTTTTTGTTTGTAGTTATCAATTTCTTTGCATTATCTGTTACCTATAATTTTTTGTCTGTTCATTCATAGGTATTTCTGTCTCCCTGAAATTTATTTCCATTGATTTTATTTCTACAACTTTGGATCCATTCAAAAAATTAGTTATTACATTATGCAGTTACATCACCATATCAATTACAAAACATATTAATTCCCAAGGCCTTATAACAGTCTCTTCACTGACCTCCATGGGCAGAAATGCCTATTAGGTTCCTGCTCCTCACCTTAACACCAGTTCCTAACGTATGACAGAGCTTTCTTCTGATCCCAAGATGACTAATGTTTTATTATCTTTTGCTAAAAAAATCACCTGAAAATCAACATAAAATCACTATGACAGCTCCCCATCATTACCACACCTATTTAACTCTACAACCCAGTATGTCTTCGTTGGCTCCCACTCTCTGAAGGAACGTCAAAGTGTGTGAGTAGCTAAAACACCTAACTCATGTACAGGAAATTGTATTAAAAGTAGTACAAGTAGTTGATCTAACATATTCTTTGGTACAGTGTCATGTAAAGGTCAGATGTATTTTTCCACACTCTCTACAGACACAGTGTAGTGATCTGGATATTGCAATTACAGTAAATTACCGACAACACTGCTCCCTAAAGACAAAAATGCACCTGTGATGTAAGAGGTAACTTTAGATTACAGTTTCTGGGCTACACTTGCCCTTTTGTATGCACTGTTAATCTTACTCTTTGGTTTCCCAGCAGAATCTCTGAAGTAGGGGCAGGCACAAAGATCTCTCTGTGTAATCCTCCTCCCTGCTGACCTAGTCCCCCTGGGCTGCCAGAGTAACTTGATATTGTTCTTGTGTTTAATGGAAACTTTTTTTCTAATCACAACATGTTAAGTAGGTTTTAGAAGAATGAGCTACCCCCTCTCCCAGCATTCTGCCCCATAAATAATCTTATAATAAATTCCTTTCAAATTTAGTACCAAGAAAAAAATTGTTTCTCTCAACAAGCTGGTCTGTTTCCTTCTACCAGACATTAAAAGCTTCTTAAACCCATGGGATTTCTTTTTTGCTTTGGAGTTAAATGAAAGGAGACTTTCAGTTTTCCTGATAATATGCATGTAAAAAAAATTAGACTAGTAGAAAATTGAAAAGCAGTCCTGGAGGGAAAATATGCAGCCATTCAACAATATTTATTAATTTATAATATTTATAAGCACATATTTTTGTGAGTGGAGCTGTGGGAGGGAGCGTCAGGATGGGTTTTAACAAGAACAACAACAACAACCAACATCTACTGAGCCCTTTAAGCTGGGCACTATTCCGAGAACTTTATATGTATTAAATCAGTCAGTGGCTGTGCTAAGTATTCACTCATTTAAACTCACAAAACTAGGTCCTACTATTATGATCACCTGTTGACAGGTGAAGAAACTGAGTTACATCAAGATTAAGTAACTTGGTCAAGGTCACACAGTGAGTACCAGCATCAGGGTATGAACTCAGGAAGTCCAGTCCCACAGCTCAGGATTTTATATACTTTATATGCTTCAAAATAGGACTTCACCTCAAGAAACTCACCATCTACTTAGGAAAACAAGACATAGATGCATATGAAGTTGCCCTGGAAATTAAGAAAAAACAGCAGTGTAATGCAGTTTATGTTAAGTGCCAAATATTAAACAGTATAAAGAGAATGGAACAAACACATTTCCGAGGAAGGAAGGGCACAGTGAGTGCAATCAAGGAAGAGCTTCTTGGAGAAAACAAAAGCTGAGGTGGGATTAGAAGGATGTGCAAGACTTTGATAAATTTAGAGAAATAGAAAGGTAAAGGTTAAGAAGACTTCTGCCCAAAGGCTTGGGGGCAGAGATGAGTAACCTGTGAAAACAGGATTCTGAGTGAGGAAAAGTGAATAGCTTAATTGGAAAGGAGTGCAGGGGACCAGATTATAGGTGACCTGATGTATAGGTAACTAATCACAGAAAAGTTCTAACTACCACTGAGTACTCTCTGCATCCCAGGCACCAGGGTAAGAGCTTTACCTAAGGTATCTTCTTTAATCCGAACAGGACTTTCCTTTACAGCAGGACAAAATCAAGGCTCAAGACACTGAGAAACCTACCCGGTATCACACTGTCAGTGAGGGAGGCTGAGGTCACAAACCCACACAGTGTGACCTCAGCAGCTATCACGCACTCCTGCTCCGTTCAGCCGCTGGGCACCTTCAGTGCTTTGCTTCCAAGTCCGGCCTTTTCCTGGACCCAGTGGAAATTCCCTGATGCATCTAAGGACCACAGTATCACTAGGAATGTGTAGTTCCAGGGAGACGCACCCGTTGCACTGGGCAGGGAAGCCTGGACCGCAGAGGCAGGGGAGGGAATGGAAAGGGAAGGACATGTGCAGGACTCCGGAAGGAAGCGGCTCATCTGGGAGGGTCCATGGAAACTAAAAGATGATGGCAAAGGCTGGAGCTGAGGTCACAAGGAAATGAGGGACTGTGGAGGAAAAGTAAACAGGCTGACCTTTAAATGAAACTAAACTGAGCCGCAAAAATATTTTATAGCAGCTGGACATTCAGAGCTGGAGTTTGGATGCAGGAGCAAGGTGGGAACAACAGATAAGGAGTCAGCCATGGAGGCTTGACTCAGCCTGCCCACACCCTCTCCATGGCCCAGGCACTGTGGTGGGAGACTCACGTGAAAGGTTCACGCTGCAGTGCATGGAGGCCTGTGGTACCCAGAATAACTGAAGTATACGAATGAATGTTTTCATTTCAATTGCTGTAGATTTACGTTTAATGTGTCCTAGGAAAATAGGACCAGCATTTCATATACACGATTTCCTGGATATTATTATTAATTAGGGCAACACTAAATTGGTTTTCCGGGGAGTTGATTTAAAATCAGTGTAAAGGCCAATTTCAAGTAAACAGAAGTAAAGGTAGTACTCAGATACAGCAAAAATTACAAAGCAGGGTTGCAAATGACTACAAACAGCACTTACTCATCACCTAAGCCAACCAGGTGGGCACCGTTATCGCCTCACACACGGGAAAATTAAAACTCTGATCAGTGACATGTAAAGGTCATCTGATACGAGTCAGAGCCAAAGCTCAGGCCCAGCTTCACAGGCTCCAAAGCTGCTCACCACGTGCCCTCAGCAGCCCACAGCTCTGGATGACAGAGTCACAGGGCGGCCCCTCCGGAGGGCAGAAGGGGGACAAAGAGAAGCTTCAAGACACAGATGGAGCCCTAGGAGAATCAACTGTCTACTGTCACATCAAAAAGAGGACAAAGCTTTGCTCATGGAAGGATCAACAGTGTGCCACCCGCCTCAGAGAGGAAAAGGAAGACGGAGACAAAAACCAAGGCATTTTGTAATTAGAGACTCCAAAAGGCAATTTCCACAGAGGGCTCAGGAAGGAGGACGGGGCGGCAGGGCCTGGATAGGGGGCGGCAGTGCCTGGATATGGGCAGAAGGCCGCAGAAACAGACCTCTTGTCTTTAGGGGAAGGCAGGAGATGAGCAGGACCTTAGCTTGAGGGGCAGGATTTACAGGGATAAGCAAAGACTGTCTTCCGGCCCCCCATTCCCCAACACACAGAGCCTAAGGAAGAGGGGGCATTGGGAGGGGGTGCTACTTAGGTCTCCGCACAAGAGAGCACCTTGGGGGCCACAATGAGAAGGTGTTGGCCTAGAGGAGCAGTGAGCCACTGAGCAGAGGCCCACTCCCTGAGGGTTTCTGGGCTGTGAAATCCCTGAGAACCTCAGGGACCACAGTCACCTGGTGCAGATATACCACAGAGAAATTTGTCACTGAGGAAGGGGAAGAGCTGCATGTTGAAAATGGTGTTGATCTGCAGGAGGACACAAACACGAAGCTTCAGCACTTGTTAGCCCTACCCTGCTCCCCTCACACACACTCTCTCTCTGTCCTCCTTCCTCTCACTCTCTCCTCAACTCCTCCATGGACAGAATCACACTAACTGCACAAATTTTCTGTAATATAGATCAGACATGTGGCGGGTACAAGGGAGTCCCCTTAATTCCCTTGCCAGCACCAAGCCTGCACAAGTTTTGATGTGACAAAGAACCTCACAGGGCCAGGAGAGTAGGAATACAGCAGGGGTCCAGCTAAGACCCCAAGGCTGGTCAGAGGGCCACACCGCAGAGCAAGGGAGTGGGGGTAGCCCTGAGCATGGGCGGAGGGTCACAGGACGTCTCAGAACACACAGGAGCACAAGGAGGCTTTGCAGAGGGCTGCGGTGACTGGGTGGGGAGGTTGGGAATGAGGAGCAGCTTATAGTTAGTTACCAAGATTAGTCTTAAAGAACAGTCACTGTGGACCCAAGGAGGCTTAAAAGTCAAAAAGAAAGAGTTATCAGAGAGGGGAATCTGTGCGCCAGAGGGCTGCGCTCCCGTGCATTTGCTTCCTCTATTCACAGACGGCGAGCCCTCAAGCATTGGGACCGCCTTTTGCACAGTGCTTTCATCTGCCTAAATGACAGTGAAGGCCCTGCCTGTGGCCGGGCTTGGTAGGCCTTTGCTGACCATGATGCTATGACCGCAGCAGTGGCGGAGGGGAGGGCATCATTAGCACAGGACTGACACTGGAGCACGAGGGGGAGAGTGACCCTGGCATGAGGGAGCCTCTTTTGAGAAGGCCGGAGAGGAGGGTCCACGGGGACCTGGTGTTCTGAGTTCTCACAAGGAAGCGGTGCTCAGCTTGTCTGCCATAAGTGGGGACATAGTGGCCTGACTGTAGGGAGGACAGGGATGGTCTGCAAGCCTCCTGAGGTCACTGTGCCAGGGAATTCTTGAGAGGAAAGAAAGGAAGGCTCTACAGAGGCCAAACAGGATTCATGGGGCAGGCCAGCTCTTCTGAGACCAGGGTGGTAGTCTGGTACTTACCAGGGACAGCTGTGGAGAACAAACTGGCCTACGTGCTCTCTGTGGTGAGAATAAAGTGTGGGGACCTTGTCACTGTGACCAGCTGAAGTGCCTGACCTCGGAGTCCAGGTGGGCAAGGGAGAAGGGTTGTTGCAGGTGGGAGCTAATGGCACTGCTAGTGTGGAGACTGTTAACTCAATACGCCAAGGTTGTGGGTGCCATCTCTGGTCAGGGCACATACAAGAAGCAACCAATGAATGTATAAATAAGTGGAACAACAAATTAATGTATCTCTCAAAACGATTAAATTTTTTTTGAAAAAGAGACTGAGCGGGTACAAGTACAGGGGAGAAGCAAGACCGGCTTTGGCGCCGTGGGCAGGAGGTGGCTGAAGAGAAGGAGCAGCATGTCCCAGCTGGCAGGTGGAGGGGCCAGGTGTGACCCTGCTGCTGATGGGTGGCTGAGTGGGCGACACCAGCAGATGGTCAAGTTAAGCAGGCTGCCCACCAAAGACAAAGCAGGGAGAAGTCTGCCAGGCAGAGAGACTATGCTTATCCATCGGTCTGTCCCACTGAGTCGGAGGGTCAGGGCCAGTGCCAGATAATCTCTGTGTCCCCGGACCCTATTATGAGGTCCCTTCAACCAGGAAGTGATCAGCATTTGTTGAATTATCTCATTTCACCTGCACAACAATCTTCTGGTGCACACCTGGTTTTCTCCAATGTGCAGACATGAACAGGCAGCTGTAGAGAGTAGGGGCTGTGCTCTGGATCTGCTCCTGGATCTGCCCGAGGAAAAGGGGGCCATCAAAAAGAATCATCGAAACAGTTACGAAACTTTGCAATGATTCGGGAGGGGTGGCGTTTCCTCCCCCTGGTGAATCTAAGGCTTCGGACAGATAAGCAGGTGCAGGGATGATTCAGACCAGATCCTGTGATCGGGAGGCAACCTACCAAGATCCTCTCCAACCCTGTGGGCAGAGAGAAGCTATGTCCTCTGGGGTTTGTTTTATTTTTCAGCAAGAGTGAAATAATCAGATGAGCTGACAGTGGGTGTTCCAATTTTGCTCCTGTTCAGTTTTTTGAACTATGAAACTCACACACAGGAACATTAAAGAGATGCTTTCACCCCACTGCCCATCACCAGGTGGGTGAGAGGGCCCCTCCTATAAGAAAATGGAGACAACTGTGTTCGAACATCAATTAAAAAAGTAAAACAAAACAAAACAAAACAAAACACCCCAAAACAGTGAGTGTAGCTGATAATTGGAGCAGCACGTAATCTTATCAGACTGGATCTGGACAGTGCAGACAGGCCCTCTGCAACTTCACGTACTTCGGACTGAGCTAGATCTGAGGCTGGGGTGAATCCTAAGAGAAGATACTCACCACAGAAGATACTCGACACCAGGAAAGAGCCCCTTTCACAGAAAAGAAGCAGGAGGCTGGCGGGGCCACAGAGCCAACGAAGACATTGGGAGGAATCAGCCAGGAGAACTTGGAGCTCTCAGGAAAGGAATAAACAGAGTTCCAACCCACCCATTTTAAAAAAAGAACTTTTCCCTGCCTGAGATCCAAAATATTCTTTACCCTCTTGGGGATAGAAACAGCTTTAGAAGAATTAGAAGGATTTTTTTTTTCTTTCTTTTCCTTTCTTGACCAGCCAGTTAGCCCTCAGGCAGACTCCAGGGCCCTCTCTGCTGTCCTCCCTGTGAATCACCCTTCCTCTGGGATCCCAGGGCCACTTGCACACCTTCCTGCCTTTGGGCAGAAGCAGGCATCTCCAGCCCTCCCTGTGATGTGCACACTGTAGGTGTTCAGCAAGTGCTGGGTGAACTTGGAGATGCAGCGGCAAACGGCTGAAGAGTTTCCTCCACCTAAGTCAGGAGATTATGGAACTGGAGAAAGAATGAAAGGACATTCCACTTCTGTTTCAGACTTTTTTCTTGAAAATTAAAAAATAAATTAAGCGGGGGGGGGGGGGGGGGGGGGGGGGGGGGGGGGTTGGTGGGGACGGTAAAAAAAAGTACCAAACCTGAACTGGTGATACATGCAGGCAGGGGAGGCCTGAGGGGAGGCCAGGGGGCAGCCTCAAGGGCAACTCCCCCCAACACCCCCACCATGGGACTCCTCGACTGCCTTCTCACACAAAGCTCCAACCTTCAAACTCCTGGGAGCCTAAGAAAGTGTGCCAAGTCCTTTAAGACCTTTCCAAAACTGCAGTACCTTCTCAGGTTACATCATCCCTGGTCTTCTCTGGTTTCCTTCCTCATTACTCACTGAAGTCTGTTTTCCACTCTAGACTCTGCTTTCTTTTCCAGAGCAATTATTCTTAGCCTTTAACTGTGTAGGGCAGAATTCAGAAAAGACAGTTAAGTGGAGATGTCTCCATTCCTAATGTTTTTCGCCCTCCGAGTTCAGACAACGTAAGAGGTTCTTAAGCCTGGCTGCCCAACAGAATCACCTGGAAGCTTAGGAAAAAGAACACCTCCAGGCCTTACCCCAGACCAGTGAAATCAGAATCTCTGGGGCAGGGGCAGGGCTGGGAATCAGATTGTTTTTAAAGTTTTCCAGATGGGTCTTTTTAAAAAAATTTTTTTAAAGATTATTTATTTATTTATTTATTTATTTATTTATTTATAGAAGGAGAAAGAGAGGGAGAGAAACATCAGTGTGTGGTTGTCTCTCGAGCACCCTGTACTGGAGACTTGGCCTGCAACCCAGGCATGTGCCCTGACTGGGAATTGAACTGGCGACCCTTTGGTTTTCAGCCTGTGCTCAATCCACTGAGCTATACCAGTCAGGGACAGATGATTCTAAATTAAGAACCTACTGGGCCAGATCTTTATCACATGCTTATTTATCAGTCTGATGGAATGAAGCCCCTGCCCAAAGTGATGCTACAAGAAATTAGTAATGTGTCCTTAAATTACTAGTTCTCAAAATTCACTTTGTATTAGAAGCACCTTGGTCCTTACTTATAAACATGAATTCTTGTGCTTCACACTCAAGGCCTATTCACTAGGTTGGAGCAGGGTTCAGAAATGCATTTTCCACCACCACCCCTTGCATTACTGACACAGTGGGTCCATGAAGCCCACACTGAAATATAAATGTTTAAAACATCTTTGGTAGAGCTCCAGCTGGGCTTAACTTATTCAAATACCATTTATATTTTTTGACAGGTATTATCCACACATTTCAAGAGCTGTGATGACAACAAAGGAGAGAGCAACACATTATAGGACCATCTGGGTCCTCTACCTATCAGAGTAGCTAGTATTCCGATCATAAAAATGTATAAACATGGATATCTAGCCTTATTCCCGTATGAAATGAAATGTCTGTTTTTGCTCTTTCTACTCTTTGAAGCATACTTCACTACTCTAACATCTTCAATAACATCCTGGCTAGTGACAAACTGGTATGTTCATGGGGTCCCCCCCAAACTCCTCCAACCTCTGCTCTCAAATATTCCCTCACATTCAACCAAAACAGGCCAATCAACCATGTCAATTTCATGGCTATAACATACGCGCCTCCCTGCTTCTCCCTGTACTGCCGCCCATGTCATCAATGGCTGGGGATGCCTCAGCCCTTCCTCTTCGCCGCATACATTCTACTTGGATGCCAAAGCCAACTTAACCTCACAGCTCTTGTGCTGGGCAGTCTCTCTTGGCCTCCCAGATTCTCCTCTCTCTTCCGCCCTGCTCTGGGTCACAGCAGGCTGACTCTTTGGGATACCATCTGAGCTCTCTTGCCCTCTGGCTTCTGGCTAGAGCTGCCAATGGGATGGTGGGATTAGAGAGACCAAGGTGTCTATTCCCTTGCTCCCTCCCCATCTGGTTGCTGCGGTTCTGGCTGTGGCTGAGTTTCTCTGTAGTCAGGGCTCTCACGGGGCTTCCTGCTGACCCCACAGACCAGGGACGGTGACAATTTCCTATGATGGCTAGGCCCCAGGTGCTTCACCATGTCTTGCTGACTCCCTTAATTCTCCAGAAATCATTTCTTCACTCAGTTCTGTTGGTTAAACTACTTTGAGAGTTGCAATTATTTCTTTCCAGAACCTTGGTTGATACAGTCCCAGTGAGATCTTTCCCCAAAGCCAACTCACCCAGTCCTGGGAAATCACACCCACCTCAGGGCGTTGGTAGCAGGAATTACATGGATGGTATTCAGAAGAGGTTCTGCTGAGATTCTGCTGAGTAGGGTCCCTCAAATATCCAGTCTGGCTACCCACTCTGGGCTCTCCCAGCCAACTACCGGGTATACCAACCCTTCTCAATGTGCCACAATCAACTTTCACTTCTGAATTAACTGAGTAGTTCTGACAGTCTCTCTCTCTGAAACAGCAGCATTTGTTACTCCATGACCCCCTCCTACGCATTTCCATGCTTTGCCAGCCATGACCAAGGGACAGCCAATCCAGCCAACAACCAACCCCATGACTCTCTTGGCATTCCTACCCAAGAAACTCAGTGACTGACAACAGTCAGGGTGTGAAAGTTGCCAGATGCAGTTTGGGGTTGGCAGCCAGGCCGACCCAAGCGAAAGCAGATAGAAGACAGAGGGGGAGAGAAAGACCCGGAAGACTAGGTGGGGACCACTTGGCCTGTAGGAGTTTCCCAGGCCCAGTTCCTTGAGGCCTTCGTGATCTCTGTTCCTGTGCCTGGCCCTACCAGTGATCTCATACAGCAGCCCTGCCCTTCACCCGAACAAGCTCGGGGAAGCCTATGATTCATGAACCAACATGCCTGAAACGTCTGGCGTCCTATTCTTAGGAGAGCTCAACACGCCTCCTGTGGGAACCAGGGCGGGGACCTTTTAGGCATGGAACCTCCTAGACCCCTGGATTAAATCTAGGGAAGAAATGAGTATACAAGGCTGCCTTGGTCCCAGAAGTCCAGAAATAGATCAGAGGGGCAGACAGAAGGAACTTCTGCCATATTCCTCAGCAGAGAATGGACAAAGTGACAGAGAGGATAGCGCAGGAGCAACTGAACTCGGAGGTGAGGTGGCAATGGAGCAGGGATGGGGACTTTTGTTTTTGTTGTGACAGGGCTAAGTGGCTTTATTAGAGAAAGCCCGTATTACACAGGACTGCACAGCTGGCATTGGGGCTTTTCTTCTTTCCTAAAGGTGGCCACAACATTGACAAACACCAGCTGTACTGCATCTGTCTTGGTGTGGCGTGGCATCTTCTTCTCCCATTTGGCCACCTTGGGAGTCTGACCTCTCACTTTCCCACAATGGACCAAGGAGCCATTTCAGCCATAATACTAGGTCAGCTCAAGGAGCACGACAACCCTCATCCTGATGGTCTCCAAGGCAGGCATACTCTGAGACGCACAGGTTACTTATTCATGTAGCATACTTAAAGCGTTTGCATTGAGTTCTCAGACACAGGCGGAGTGCCTGTGCACACAGTCGTACTGAACCTTTCTAACTCCTCTGTAGAATAGGGACAATTTCTTAGCCCCCTGCCACAGATGGGGAACTGAGCTCCATGAGATTCGGTAACATTTCCAAGGTCACACAGCTGGTAAATGACAGAGCTGGGATGCAACCCAATTTTGCCCCTTTATGAAACCCATTTTCTTAACCACTTTGTCTCCCAGTCTTTGCTCCTTCAGGCCTAATAGTCTATCAAGGGAGAGAGTTAAGTAAACCACTTCTTGGTTAGGACCTGCCTTCCCAACTAAGCAACAAGACACCTGCAGGGAGGGACCAGATCTTGTTCCAGGACCATGTCTTAGACTATTTCTTGGCTTAGTCCTGAGAATGCAATAAATGGTTTTCCTGCTGATGATAGTGACAATACTAATAAAAGTACCAATCAGCAGTTGGATGTCTGACTATTCATCTTTTCCTATGCAAAAATTCTAGACCTGCTGACCAGGAACAAATAAATGCACGAACAGATAATAAACAGGGTCAACTTGTTTCTGTCACTGAAGATCCCTGTAATCCCTTGCCTACTTGCCTACCTCTTAAACCCCAACTCATTGATAGAGAAGAGAACAAATTTATGATCAACTCTTGTCTCTGACTGGTTGTGACCACGTCTGCGAGATGAATGAATGAGATGAAACACATGAGCCCTGGCCTGTGGCCGGATGAGAGGGACAGAACGGTACCCGATACTGACAGCAGCAAAAGCAACAGCAGGAATAAGCCTGGTCAATGAGCTCCCTGGGCATGGCACTGCAGCCTGCCGAGGCACCACTGTCACTGCAGTTAGGGACTCCCCCTCCTCTGAAAACTGGGAAAGGCTCCTAGGCTGTCTCCACACAGGACTACAGCTGTAAGAGACAGGCAACAGGCAAAGTGTACCCAGCACTATAACGTTCGTTTCAGAAGGGGACTTGACAACCCTTAGACCCTTTTCCACTGCATAGTGACTCTCGCTGTCAGGAAATGGCTTATCTGCATCCAACCCAAACCTTCCCGGAGTGTTAAAGTTTGTATCCTCTTATCTTAAGCACAAAGGAGGCAGCATCTACTGCTCTGTGTGGTGTAATAAATACCATTTGAAGCTACTAAGGCTGCCCTCAGGTAAAATCATTTCCATTTTCTCCTGTGTTTTTGGAATGTCCTTCTTCTTCAAGTTCCTCTAAACAGGAACTGTAGGGCAGCAGGGTTTAGAATCAGAAATAGAGGCCCCAGCCAGGTAGCTCAGTTGGTTAGGGCGCCACCCTGATGTGCCAAGGTTGCGGGTCTGATCCCAGTCAGGGCACATACAGGCAGGAGCCAATGAATGCATAAATAAGTGGAACAACAAGCTAATGTTTCTCTCTTTCTAATCAATAATAGAAAAAAAAAAAAAAGAATGAGAAGTAGAACACCAGATTAGAAATGAGGCGATCTGTCAGCTCTGCCACTGACTGTGACTTTGGGTAGACAGCAACGTCCTAGGCCTCTGTCTCCATTAGAGGGAGACACCTTCGCTCAGGAACACAGGAAGGGGAAAGATGGCAGGATTATTTCAAGCCATCCACGAGTTACATGTGATATAAACTTGAAAGAAAAATGTGATGAACTGGACTTTGCATTTGAAACCCCTAGGTCTCCTATTTCCAAATGAAATAAATAGTTGTATTGATCAAAAGAGCCCCCTTACCCTCCTACTCCCTGGGTATGATGGCTGTTTGAAAGCCTGTTATATGTGGCTTCACAGAATCCAATAGTGAGCTGAGATTTGCTGACTAGAACACAGGGAATACAAACACACATGTATGTCCAAATGATGGAAATTCATGGAATGTTAGCATACACATATATACAAACTGTAACGATTTATTATCTGTGAGAAGTGAGATCTTTGTCTTTATATACTTCCAAAATGCTCAAAAATTTTTATCATAAGCACACATTACTTGTATTATCCCCCAAACCCCTAACATTATAAATAATGACAACCACAACCACATTTAAAAGTGAGTTGAAAATTCTAGGTCTGGACCTAGGGCTGCCATGCCACCGTAGGAGTAGGGCTGCACAGCCCTCGCATCTCCCGTCACTGTTCAGTCTGTATTTGCTGAGTGCTCCACAGGCAACGTTATTAATCACTCACTAAGTGATGGCATTCTGCAAGACCAGGGGGTGGCAAACTACAGCCTGTGAGCCCAATCCAGCCTACCACCTGCTTTCATAAATAAAGTTCCCTTGGAACATAGCCACACTCATTCATTTACGTATTGTCTGCGGCTGTTTTTGTGCTCAAACAGCCTAGCTGAATAGTTGCAACAGAGACTACATGGTCTGCAAAGCCTAAAATATTTACTATTTGCACATTTAGAGAAAAAGTGTATTAGTCCCTGCATTAGACATAAGGATTCAGTAGGGAACAACAACAGACCTGGGACCTGCCTACCCTCATGGACTTTAGTGTCTAGTAAGGTGGCACTTAATCAGTCATGCAAATAAATGTATAACTGCAACACACTAGCACAAAAAGGTATGTCTGCTGCTCCTACAGAGTACTCCGCACAGCTGACGTAGTTGGGAATATGATGGAAGACAACAAAACAAAAAATAAAATAACAGGTACAAAGGTCCTATGATTGAAGAGAAATGGACATTTAAAAAAAATTTTTTTTAAGTTTTCCAACCTAGGTCGATGCCGCCCCTGCTGTGTTTTCTTAGGTGCCTGTGCCTGGATGTTTTCTGCCTGCTCGTGGTGGCCACGTTGCTTACTCATGGAGGCATGAAGTTGGTGGCCATGGCCTCTTGGCTGGGATGAACCATGTTCTTGGTGGGGGCGGGGGAGCTGAGCCGGAGCCACGGCCAGTACAGTGGCCGCAGTTGGACTGACCACTGCTGCTGCAGGATTTGCAGACCATTGTATTTTGCAAGCCATGAAGCATACGGAGCCTCAAGTCAAACAAGTTTTTCAAAGTCTACCAAAATCTGCCTTCAGTGGTGGCTACTACAAAGGTGGATTTGAAACCAAAATGAAGAAATGGCAAGCAGCATTAATACTAGCAGTAAGCCCTACTGCCAATAAAGGAAAAATAAGCGATGCTCATTGATGAACTATGCTTTGAAATCACCCAGACAATATAAATATTATGATGGAATTAGCATAAGTTGTTACAGTAGACTCATCTCATTGGGAAGAAAGATTAAGGTACAGAGAGCTGGCTCAGTGGCTTAAAGCTGTGAATTTAAAAGTAAATTTAGTCACAACCCTGGCTGGTGTGGCTCAATGGATTGAGTGCCAACCTGCAAACCAAGAGGTCACTGGTTGATTCTTGGTCAGGGCACATACACCTAGGTTTCAGGCCAGGTCCCAGTTGGGGGGTTGTGTTTGAGAAGCAACCAATTGATATATCTCTCACACATTGATACTTCTCTCCCTCTCTTTCTCTTTTTGTTTCCTTCTCTCTAAAAATAAATAAAATCTTTTAAAAATGAATTTGGTCACAACTTTTTTTTTTTTTTAAATAAAGAGGGGAAGGGAAGGAGAAAGGGAGAAAAATATCAACGTGTGGTTGCCTCTCACACACCCCCTACTGGGTACCTGACCCGCATGCAACCCAGACATGTGTCCTGGCTGGGAAACGAACTGGCGACCCTTCGGTTTGCAGGTCGGTGCTCACTCCACTGAGCCACACCAGCCAGGGAACAGTCACACCTTTGACCTAAAAAAATTGATGTAATTATAGATATGTCACTGACAGAATTCAGATTTCATTCATTAAAAACTTGATAAAAATAAAAAATAAACACAAATAAGCCAGAGTGGCTAGAGGCAAAGGCCTGGCAAGGAGGTCTGTGACACCAGATAAGGCCAGGAAGGGGTGGGAGACAGACTGTGCAGGACTCTGGAGACCTCGATAAGGGCTTATTTTTATCTGAAGAAAAGTGGGCACTCCTGAAGGGTTTCCAGTGAGACTGTTGGAGACATGATGGGATTAACGTTTTGAGGACTTCTCTGGCCTCAGTAGAGAAAGGCAGGGGTTAACCAGTCAGGAAGCCATTTCGCAGAGGGGCCTGGACAAAGATAATGGGAGCCTGGACCTCAGAGTGCAGATGGTTGGGACTGTGGGGGTGAAGTCTGTCCAACCGAGGGGCCGAAGCAAGGGCATTGACCATCCCAAACAGGCCACTCAGCCTGACAGAGTCATCCGATGCCGTGGGTACCACAGTCCAGATACAACAGAGATAGTCAAGAATGAGAAAAGACTTTTTATGCTTCATAACCTCGGCTTTCCTTCCCCCATGTGCCTGTGTCCTGAGACGATGGTGGATGCCCAACCTTTCAGAAACATAAATAGTGGCCATTTCCTCACATGGTCCCTGCTTAATCCTGTGTCTTGGTCAATCGAATCAACAAAGTGATGCGCTATGGATCAACTTCTTTCCTAAGTTATAAATACTAAGATAATTTTCTGAAACCAACACTGCCATCTTCCAAACACACAGTGAAGGCTCATTTACCACACTGGGTGGAAGCCAGATAAGCTGGGATATGAGGGCAAACAAAAGAACCTGTACAGGGTAAGGACTTCAGCTTGCTGCTGGTCACAAAGGAAAAGGGGATTTCTGCCCTTTCGAGGAGGTCAGGCATTCTGCATTGGAGCAAAGGCCCCTTCTCGTCCCAAAGCAGGGCTTACTGCATTACTGGGTTAAGTTTCAGCGGGCTTCACTTCTCTGGGGAAACAGGCTGGGTGCATAGCAGGGGCTCCTGAATTTAGGAGGGTGAAGAATGGATGAGTGGATCCTCTACCTCTGCTCCAGAGATGGATCTCTGCAGAGTGTGCACCCCTTCCCCTCAGGCAACAGGCACCAAGTCAGGATCTGGGCTCACCCCAGACTCAGGTCTGTACCCAACCCACCTCCAGCAGCCACAGCTTCCTGTCCCCACAGATGCGAGACCCCTCCCTTATTCCTGCCACATTCAGTGTGACCCAGGGGACAGCACTTACTGCTTAGCAGAGTTTTGGGATGATCCATTCCCCTCCACCCCATCCTGGTGCATTATGGAGAATGTCTGTTAGCATAATGACCACAGGAAGTGCTTGCCATGGAACTGCCAAAGGGGGCAATAGCACCCTCAGCCCAGTGCAGCATGAAGGCACCCGAGGCTGTGAGCATCGGGCACGCACTGGCACGAAGCGATGGGGCTGCAAATATGCTCTGCTCTATAAAGTCCTAGTAAATGAATGTGTGATCTTTCAAAAGAGAAACTTCTTTCAGGAGAATTAAATAGGGAGTTCTCCCAACACATTAATGGTTTGTTAACACAGGGAGCTGCACGTGTTCTCCAGTGTCAGACAGCTCAAGTTCAAACCCCAGTGCCACCACTCCCTAGCTCCATGAACATGGAATAATTTAACCTCTCCATGCCTCAGTTTCCTCTTCTGTCTAAGGAGGATAATAATAACACCTATTTCCTATGGTTGTTGTGAGGATTAAAATTACCTGTGGGGAAAAAATGCCTGGAAGTGTGCCCAATGTGTGCTAAGTACCCAGTGAGCTCTAGACCGCTACTCAAAGCTCCACAGAAAACCTGAAGGCATCTCACACTCGGCATGTCTCACACCAGCTTCTCCTCAGTGTCCTCACCTCAGTCATGGCCGTGCCATTCTGCCGGTTGTTCTGGCCAAAGTCCTTAAAGTCATCTGTGACTCCTCCCTCTCTGTCACCCCAAAGACTCTTGGCTCTTTCTTCAAAATATATACAGAACTAGACTGTCACTTCCCCGTCCAAGCCACCACTGTCTCTTGCCAGATTACTGAAATCTCCTGTCTGGTCTCTCTGCTTCTGTCCTGGAACCCCATAGTCGGTTCTCACCATGGCAGCCAAAATGACACTATGAAAATGTAAGTCAGCTCTCCGGTGATGACCTCCCCCAACAACACGCCTCTTGCTGAGCATCACCCGGTGCAGAGCCCCGGTTCCCACTTCACATCTGTGAAATGCCCAGGGTGCTATAAAATCACCACTGTCACTGGCCGTGCATCGGTGGTCATTCTGGGGGCGGACTGCTCCAGCAGCCTCTGTCAACCCAGAGGAGAAACAAGGCTTCCAGGGATGTTTCTTCAGAAGGAAGCAGCCCTAAATGCACCCTGAATCAAGATGAGTGGGAAACCAACCCAATAAACACATTTTGGATACAAAAAATGTCAGATCACATCAAAACTCTCTGCTCAAAGCCGGTCTAATGGCTTCCTGACTCAGGTGTAGTAAAAGCCCAATTTCCTACAGATAGTCCAGAGGGCCTTAAATGACATGTCACCTGCCCCACCTGTCTGACCTCGTTTCCTGCTACTCTCCTCATTTATCTTTCTCTTTCTCTAGACACACTGGCCTCTTCTTCAAACACAGGGGAACACTCATGCTTCAGGGCCTTTGCACTTACTCTTCCCTCTACGCAACAATTTTCCCTCAGATTACCTGCATGACTGGCTTCGTCACTTCCTTAAGGTCTGTACACAGAGTCACCTCTTCAGTCATGTCTTCTCTGGAAACCCTTCTAAAACTTAACTTCTTCCCTGATAACTCATATCTTTCTACCTTGCATTATTTTTCTCCTCAGTACTTTTTACTATTTAATATGCTATTTCTTTTATTTATTTTATCATCTGTGTCTTCTATTAGATACTAAGCTCCATGAGAGTAGGTATTTTTGTTTGTTTGACTCACTGCTCTATCCCCAGGACCTAGGACAGTGCCTGGCACGTAGCAGGTGCTGGAATAAATATCGGAGGACCCAGGGCTTTGTTAAAGCATTAAGTATTCTGGCCGACTGAAGGTTAGCCAAAACTTGAGACAGTACTCTTTAAAATTAAGGTGCAAATCAACGGGAACATGTAATTTAATTTATATTTTTAAATACTATTTCAGCCATCTGTTTACTCTGCAAATAAAATGTACCCTTACTTGCAGTTTTCATTAAAAATATGAAATGCCCTCAGCTAGACCCTTCTGATGGAGCCACACTTCCGTCAAGTGCAGTCAGGTCAGTAAAGGCAGGACTGGAATGCTTAAATGCTGCTTCTAGTTTTGGTTCACCCTGAGTTGGTTTCTTCTTTAGTTCTCCTTCCTTTCAGTGGCCACATAGATTGATCAGCAGGCAGTGAATTGTTGCTGCCACAGATGTCAGGTTCTATGGGAAGAAAGGGTATGTGACCAGTCGGAAGGCATGATATGCAACTTGAAGGCGAAACATTCTCGCACTGACTGTAATTCTAGAAGCAAGACCACTGGAAGCGAACACCACTGGCAAGTGGGAGGATTTATTTTCTCAAATTTTCACTTGTTGAGCGGACAACATAAAAGGAAGAGAAATTTGAAACCCAAAGGATAAAATCTTTATTTCTCAAGGAAAGCACCATTCAATCACCATGAGCGAATAACTGAGCTAATGACAATCCAAAGGTGGAATTTTCAGAATAGTGGGTTAGAAGCAAAGCTGTAAATCATCCAAAGAACTGAACTGATTCAGCAAAATAAAAATAAAGTAAGACATCTAGTCAGTCGATTCGGAATCTGGAGAGAACACAGTGATGCTGCGACTGGAAGACAGCATGATGGACAGAAAGAGGGCTGAGAGCTTTGGAGGTGGGCAGCCACAAGCTTCCACCCAGCTCTGACACCTGACAGCTGTGTGGCCTTGGTCAGTTACGTAATCGCTCTGAACCTGGGTTCCCTACACTGTAAACATGGATCACAATGCCTAGAGTTGTATGAATCAGCTAATTTGTGAAGATCTTTGCACATAATACAGGGCCAATAAACAATAGTTCCTCTTCTGGACTGTCCACATTTAAGTCTAAACTGAAAGAATGGTGTACAGATCTGTCACCACTGACCTGTTTCAGGACAAGATGTCCCTAAAACGTTCTGCCAAAATAGGGCAAGTACCTTAACTTGCTCTTGAGAATGACCACAAATCAAATGGAAATACGGAATTCAGAGATAAATAAAAAGCCAGAAAAGGAAAAAAAATGTAATGGAGAAGAGCCATCACGACTCCTGTCTTTGCGTTTTGCGTTGCAGTAAAGAAGAGGGTGAGTGACTGACGTTGGAACCATCCCCTTGAGTCAGGCGCTTCCCAGCCCTACCCAGGCCCAGCGTCACAGACTGGAATGCAATCGCTCACTGTTTGTCTTGTGACAGCATAGCTCTTGTTTGATCAGGACAGGGAGGGTGGAGGTATTTCTGGCACCTGTTTTGTTTTTGTTTTTTCAGTTACCTAAATCCATCCACTTGATCTTCCATTCATTCAACCTCCCACCACGCACTCTCTGAGCACTTGTTACATGAATATGGGCCATACGCCTCATATTTGAGAAGATACACAGATTGACATTTCATGTTTTAGGAGAGATTTATGGAATTGTAGCAGTCACCTAGGTATTCCAACATTCTGTGTGTGTGTGCATTTGTGTGCATCTAACACTTATTGGAGTAAGAACTTAATAAAGTGTACACATGAATATCTGCTGAGACCTCACCATACTCCAGGCACTATGCCACATGCTTATATGTGTTATGTTTATTTGTCACTACCACTTTATGAAATTAACACTTGTTATACCTTTAATGAACAGATCGGAAAAACAGGACTAGAAGAATTTATGGTCTCATAGACTATAAAGGGCAGAGAAGGGACTTGAACTCCAGTCTCCTAACTAGGAAGTAAGTGTCAGAATTGTCCTATTTGCTGCATCCCTTATGCAGAAACTGAAGCATATGATGTCTTCTTTATATTTGTTCTCTGATCTGATGAGAAGAAGACTGATATTAGAGTAAATTAGATTAGACAGTGTGTCTAACAGTCTCAGGGTGTGTAAGCAAGAAGCTACTGGTGGAAATTAAAGATCAATAAATTAAGGTCATAAATTGTGACAACTATTTGCATGCATTTACTAAGATTCGAAATGGGACCTCACTGGGCACTTTAGGAAAATGTTTCTGTGGTTAGGCAGAATCTCACCTTCACTGCAGAGTCACTGACACCTGAGCAATGTTTATGCAGCCAAATATGTGTTCTCACTTGTACTGGGTTGGCCAAAAAGTCTGTTTAGTTTTTTCTGTAAAATAAAAGACAAATTTTTCATTTCATCATTAACTTTATTGATTTGGATATTTTGAGTATGTCAGCTGTCTCCCACATGGTATAATATTGATTGTTCTCAATTAATGTCTCAATTTGATCGATAGCAACATCAACTGATCTACACGACCATGGAGCATCATCCAGTGAGAAATCTCCAACATGGAACTTCACAAACCACATTTGATACGTTCGAGCAGCCACAGCACCTTCTTCACACACTGCACAAATCTCGTTGTGTGTTTCAGTTGTGTTTTCACCTTTCTTGAAATAATAAAGTATACTATGCTGAAAATGTTGCATATATTTTTCCATCTTCAATACTAAAGTGGCTACACAAAAATTCACCAATTTGGTAAGTTTTTTTTTTTAAATGAATGCTGGGCCCTGGCTGGTGTGGCTCAGTAGACTGAGTGCCAGCCTGTGAACCTGGTTTAATCATTAGTCAGGGCACAGGCCTGGGTTGCGGCCAGGTCCCCAGTAGGGGGCGTGTGAGAAGCAACCTCACATTGATGTTTCTCTCCCTCTCTTTCTTCCTCCTTTTCCCTCTCTCTAAAAAGAAATAACCAAAATCTAAAAAAAAAAAAAAAAAAAAAAAAAAAAAAAAAAAAAAAAAAAAAAAAAAAAAAAAAAAAAAAAAAAAAAAAAAAAAAAAAAAAAAAAAAAAAAAAAAAAAAAAAAAAAAAAAGGTGCACGCTGACATGACAACTGTCACAATACAATCTAATGAAATTGTTTCCAATTAGGTTAAAGACAACTAAGTGCTACTTCAGCCATCTTACAGGAAAAAAAAAACAAAAAACAAATGAACTTTTTGGCCAACCCTAATACAACTGTCGAGAAAGAGAAATGGAGTAGAAATTAAGATTCTTATATAAAAGATGACAACTAAATGCCTACCACCGTTAATGTAGTGGATCTCCTGTGAGGTCAGAGAATCTCTATGGAGGATGGACTAAAAACAAAAAGTCATGAGTTCAGATTCAAGCTGTGTGACCGTGGGCCCATCGATTAATCTCTCTGAGCCAGCTTCCTCATCTCTACAATAAATATAATGATATCTACCTCACAGTATTTCTGTAAGATTAAATAAGTATGAGCTGAATATAAAACCAGATCCTCCCAGTATTCTTGTGTATAAAGTGATAGGGTCTTATATGTTGGCTTCCAGCATGAATGGACAAAGTACTTGGGAAAGGCATCACTGGCACCTCATCCACAAATTCCTCCATTAAACGGAAAGGAGTTCAGAAACTGAATGGCTCGAGGCTCCCTGTACTAAACCAGAACCCACCTCTCAGCTCTCTGGAGTCCTGACTGGAAACCTCCACACCACTGCCATGGTGCTGGTGGGAACACATTCTTCATCTCTCTCTCTCTCTCTCTCTCTTTGCCTTCTCCCCATTCTCATTTTAAAAGTGACCACAGTCCACATAGAACTTAAGACAATTCTGTTTTTCCTGCTTCCTTTATTTATTTTTAATTGATTTTAGAGAGAGAGGCAGGGAAGGAGGGAGAGACAGACAGACAGACATTGGTTTGTTGTTCCACTTATTTATGCATTTATTGGTTGATTCTCGTATGTGCCTTGACCAGGGATTGACCCACAACCTTGGTCAATCGGGACAATGCTCTAACCCCTGGAGCTACCTGGCCAGGCCTCTCTGCTTCCTTTTCAAGTTCTCACTCTGTTCCTCAGAAGATCCCATTTAAATCCCTCCAACACTGGCAGTCATGGGGGCCTGTGCCTGACACTACAGAGCTGTTACGCAAGCAGAGATCCAGATCATCTGCGGGCGGACTTAGCGGGCCAGCTCTGCCCATGAAATATGTCTGCAGCAGTGGCTGCTGGCCAGCTCTCGGCCCGGCTTCCACAGCCGAGAGCTCCCCACCAAGAAGACTCAAGCTGAACATCTCACCTGCTGCCTGATTGGCCCTACTATCAAGTTATGTTATTCAATATCGAGTGCTTTCTACATCCTAGGCACTTGGAATATAAGCATGAATATGAAGCAGTCCTCAGGAGATCACGTCGAGAAGACAGACACATAAGCAGGTAATTATAAAACAATGTGGTAAGTACAAAAATAGAGAAATTATAGGATCACTGAGAGGCGAACCTAACTCAGGTGGGCAGTTCTTTCTGAAAGAGGTGACACATGGGCAGTGTTAAAGGATGGCTCAGGGGAGGAAGAAGTGAGGAATAGGATGGGGGCAGTGTGGAAAGGGCATCTGGGGCAACAGCAATCAGCATGAGCAAAGAGACAAATGTCACAAACAGCTTGGTTTACGAGAGGCACTCAAAGCTGCTGGAGAATGCCAGAACCTAACCTGTGAGAATGGGGCTGGAGACAGGGTACGGGGCCCTGTGCACTGTGTTCTACAGGACGAACTTTGTCCTTAGGTGTGGGGCAGCCAACACTTCAAAGGTTTTAAGCACAAGAGTGACGCAGTTTCTATATTCTTCCATTTAGGAGTTCTTTTTTCTCCAAAGGAAAACTGCAGGACAGCCAAGAAAGCTACTGAGCTGGGCTTTGGGAGACCCAGGGCCAGTGCAGCCCTGCCCAACTCATGGCCAAAAGCAAGCCCAACTCTTCTTCTATCTCTGGCCTCTTCCTTCTGTCTGCTCAGCCTTCCTGTAATGCTGACCTCATTAGAAGGTGATGTGGGTACAAGGTTACTCAGTATTACAAATGGCTTTGAAGCAGGCAGAAGGCCACACTGAGCCCGGGGCATCTTTCTGCAGTGGGGAGCTTGGCAGTGAGGCAGGCCTGGTGAGCAGGCCACAGGGCAGTCAGGTTGGCTGCAACGCACTCAGGAGCCCGCCTGCATCTCATCTTGTAGCCTCTCCTCCCTCCCTCCTAATAGCCTCTGGCCCCTGGCTGGCTTCACCTGACATTGTAGTGGAAGGGAGGGGGCAGGAGGACACAAGCTCACCTTGCAGGGGGAGCATCAGTCACTGCGACCACTGTGAACACCTTCACAGCAAACTCTGGCTCCCGTGCCTTTCCAAAGCACCGCATATATTACCTCTAGAGCTGCCATTTGGAACTATCCTCTACCCCCAATTTCTTTTCTCTCCTTAGTCCTATTCCTCAGTACCTGCCCCCATGTCCAGAAGCCCAGGCTTAGGTGAGGTTCTGTCTACTTCCTCTCTGCTGAATTGTTCTCCTCTGTGACTCCTTCAATAATTCCTGCCTCCCTAAGCCTTCCCCTATTACTCCTTCACACCTGACCCCTCCCTTCCATCATTCCCCTTCATTCTGAACACATGAGTAGATTGTAATCCACTCGCTTACAGTTTGGCTGCTATAACCAGTCTCCACACTAATCACTACTCCCTGAATCTGCATTTCTCACTTATGACACGTTCCCTCCCTATGCAATGCCTTCCTCCTCCTCCTCCTCCCCCTTCTGACCTGCTTCATCCTTCAAGGCACAGCACAAATGTCATCCTGACCCCAAGGCTTTCCCCTATCACCTCCAAGACAGATTAACTCTAATAGGAATTTATTTACCTTTATTAAATTATGTAGTTTTGCTTATATCATAATAACCTAGTACTTGGGTGCCAGGCACCTCTCAGAGGATATTGTATATAGTAACTCATTTAATCCACACAACCACCCTGTTATTATCTCCAAGTTTACAGCTAGTCAATGGAAGAACTAACCTATGCCACCTGTCCCCCCAGCATGCTTCACCTTCAGACCAGGAAGCCTTTGAATTCAGGAGCTACAATCTACTCTGCTGGTACTTTAAGTGCCTGGCACACAGTAGGTGATTACTAAATATGTTCTGAATTTAACTGAAATTAGTTCAGCATGCATTCCTGTGTTTTCTTCATGTGTATGTTCTGTCTGCCACAGGTATGCATGAGATCCTCAAGGAGAAAAGACCAGATCACCTCTTTTCTTCACAGGCCCACAATCCCAAGGCATAATGAGCTGGGGGAAACGTAGAGAGGTCTGGGGGTGCAGCTGGGGGCAAACTAATTTCAGATAATATATGCCTTAAGTGTTCACAAAGGTTTTTGCACATGGCTGATCTCATAGGTTCCGACATCAGGTGAGGAAGATGGAATGGAGGTAGAGAAGGTAAGAAGCCTGAGGTACAGGTTGCCTGAGACCTGCCCAAACTCTCAGAGGTAGAAATATCTGAATGAAATTACAGAGATTACAACCCAGGGTTCTGAACGAAGCACCTGCAAGCAGGTCTCCTGTTTACCCTTGTGGTCCTGCACAGCTGCAGCTGTCATGAACGGGCAGGCTGAGTGGGTCAGCTCCTCGGGCAGCCAGGGTGGGCTTTGGCAGCTGGCGCAGGTGCAGAGGCAGGTGGGAGGCTGACGAGAGGCAGAGAACTGGCCAAAGGGGAGGCTGGCTCAGCTGAGATGCGGCAGCGTGGGTTAAGTCAGGTTTGGTCACCAGACATGACAGAACACCCTGAGAGCTGACATGATTTCCAAGAGGTCGGATAATACAGACATAAAGAGTCAGGAAAAACTGGTTTGTTCTTTGCATTAATTAGAGGTAGTCAATGTCTCCACGTTATTTATAACTATCCCACTGCATTTCTTAAAATCTATATTTAATTGTCCTAAGTCAACACAATTTCAGATAGAATTTACTTGATGTTGTGTGCATAGGGAAGAGTTTTCAGGCTCAGGCAGCCTCTGCAGAAAGGGAAGCTTTTTCCTAATAGAAAGGGCAGTGAACGTCTATCCAAAAGCCCTGGCCTAGCTCACCAACGGGGTGGTCTTCCTTTCCCCAGGTCTCTTCTTCCCCTGAGCTTTGATCTCCCTCTATTACAAAATGGTCATGAACATGACCATCCACTCCCTAAAAATTGTGGCAATGACCTGCGACAAGGCCTGTGAGCTGATCTGAAAGGTCTCAGGGGTCTTGGTCTCACGCTCCTCAGGGAAATGAATGAGACACTACAGATGTCTGCACCGAAATGTGGACAGAACCACCTCCCACTGGGAAACCCCCAACCCCTGCAGCTTAAGCGAAGGCTCTAAGACCGCGGAGCTTCTACGGTGACATCGACGGGAGCAAGATAAGCTGTATAACTACCAGGGCGCGGTGGAGTGGATCCGAAACCCGGGTTTCCTGACTCTGGCACACAGAGGGCGTGGGGGCTGCTTTTCCCCATCCTCACCGTGGCTGTAAGGCGCCCCCGGAGGCCAGCCAAGCTCCAGGGTTGGAGAAAAACCTCGCTTACCTGTGGCTCCACCAACCAGCGCTGCTCCACGAGGGAGGGCAGGGGACGCGGGGCGCGGAACGCCGAGTACACAGGGATGCGGTCCCGGGTGCTGTACAGGGTAGCGAAGTGCTCGGTGCCCTCGGAGCGCTGACAGATCTTCACGTGGCCCTCGGCTGCCAGCCCCGCTGGCGGAGTCTCGGCGTAGAAGAACTGGTCACATTCTCCGAAGCCGGCGTCCTCTTGGCCCACGAGCCGGCCTTCCAGCAGCGCGCTCAGGGCCAGGAGGCTGCCGAGGGCGAGCCAGCGCGCGGGGCCCATGTCGACCTCTGCGAGCGGGGCGGCCGCGGCGCGGGCTCTGCTGGCCGGGCGGGGAGCGCGAGACCGCCAGCCGGGCTGGAGGGGAAGTCGGAACCCGGGCGCGGCGCGGCGGGGCGAACGCGCGGCCCCGCGGCTGGGCGGCCCCGGCGGCGGGGGCGTGTCCGCGTCCCAAGGCGGTGCCTCCCTCGCACCCTCCCTCCCCGAAGATGGTGGCTGCAGAGGCAGGCGGCAGGGGCTCGGAGATGCCGACAATGTCCCCGAGGCTGCACCCGGGCTCAGAGACACCGGACACCTGCAGCCGCTCTCCCTAGTCTCCGCAGTCTGCGGGAACGCGCGCTCCGAAGAGTGGAAGATCTGAGCGGTCAAGTCTAATCGAAGGGGCTGGGAAAGGATGGTCCCATGGGCGGGGCATCAGGAAGCCTCCGGAGCGATATCGCCGCAGGGAGCCTTGGGGATGCAAAGGGGCGGCGTAAGGTGCTTAGATAACTCTTTGAAGCAGGTGAGCAGAGACCCCCTCTAATATCCGATGAAAATTAGCCTCCCTCTCCCAACGAAGTGTTCAACTGCGTGCACTGGAGCACGACTTGGACATATCCTTAGCAGATAGGAAGAGGGGAGGCTCAAGTTAAGCAGGGAAGTTACTAACCTGGGCAGGGAAGCCCTTGTGGTTTGACTGGTGCAAGGCGTAGAAACAAAACCAATATCAAGGCAACAAAGGAGACTAGTCAACATCACTGGCTAGTAGGTTGGTTGATACATTGCTTCATTCATCCCACAGAGTGCCTGTGTCTAGCCTGGGCCAGGTATTCAAGCAGGCAGGGTTCTTGGGGTCTTGAGGAAGACAGCTTAGTGGGGAAGCTTGTCATTAGTCACAGAATCATGCTATAAAAGGAATAATTAAACACTGGGCATGGATCCATGAGAACCTGACCCTCACAGGGATTCAAGGTAGATAGCCTGAAGAACTGAAGTCTGAGCTGAGACTGGGTGGATGACATTAACGGGGCAAAGAGTAAAACAGCATGTTTTGGCAGGATTTAAGGAACGCTGGTCCACATCAGCCCACCCACAAAACTGTTTCTGTGACCCACTAGTGACTGTGGGTCTAGAGCAGAAAACTAGGAGGAGATTATGAGAAATGAGGCTAAAGAAGGAGGCAGGGTCATATCATTCAGAGTGGCACAGGCCAGAGGCCTTCAAACACTTTTGACAGGACCCACAATGAGAAAATAAGTTTCAGGTCATAATACTTGTGCTCATGATTGGCAGTGCAGCCTGGTATATCTATTTTATTCTATTTTGTACAACTTTTTAAAAATGCCAGTGGTGATCCACGAAACTGTTGCTGTGACCCACTAGTGATTCATGGTGTACCGTTTGGAAAGAAGTATTATATTGAGGATTTTCATCTTTCAGCAGTAGTGCTGCAATCACATTTGCTCTTTGTGCAGAAATGGGTGGAGTGGAGTGGTCAAGAATGAATGAAGAAAAGTATTTGCAATAATTCAGGCGAGTGACGGTAGCCTGAGCGACGGTGGTAGTAGAGCCAGAGCACCTCCTCAGGGCCAGATGCCAGTGCTTACAGCTAATCATTTTGTCTTATACCCGCAGTGTGCCCCACGGGGAACTGAGAACAAAAGCATTCTGACGTTTGCCTGAGACGGCATAGCCAGTGGGTCCTGGGCCAGCTTTGAATCAGATCTGTCTGGTTTCCTCTAAATCACAGCAAATCTGTAAGGTGAACCTACAAAGTAGAAGACAGATTGTCAGAACATATTTTGGAGCTTAAGAACAAATTCCATACAGGCTTCAGTTCCTGAAAGTGTTGACTAGGTTTGGTCCCTAAAATGAGACTTAAATTTGTATCTTTTTTTTAAGGCATATTTAGTGTAATGTCACAGAAGAGGCTAGCTAGGCTTGGAGTCCCCCTTCGATGTGGAGTTGATGACCGTGTTCACCCAGGCTTCATATCTCAGCCAAGTCCTCTCACCCGGTCGACCTCAGGCATGTCCTCTCATAGATGCCACCTCTCCTAGGAGGCTGTGAGAATTGCAGATTTTATGGGGTTTTTAATATTTATATTATTATATGGGGTTATATGTATTCCCCAGTGTCGATTCATGCTGTCAACTATAGAGAACTATATAAACAGCTATAAATCAATCTCTCTCTGTTCTTTGTCTGATATTAATAATCCCTGTGTCTGTCCTCTTTACTGACCATGTGCTCCTGCAGACAATGGTGAGGTCTGCTGGGTCTCTAGCTAGACCTGGTGGCTACCACAGAGTCATAGATGTCCGATGTGATGCTGATGTTATATTTTAGCAAATGCAAGAAATATAATAAAATAAATTCTTGGTCTTTATAACTTAAAATTTTTACATGACTTTAATTCATTATTTCTGAAACTTTGTGGATCACTTGGATAAGCACGACTATCTCTGTGGGTCATCCCCAACCCCTGGGGCAGGTTCTCTCTCCCCCCAGGCCCCCAACACACACACACACACACACATCCCACTAGCACATCTCACAGCCAGGATGAGATTGTCTGCTTTATTTCCTTTAGTTTATAGCATAAGACAACAGAGGGTTTTTTTTTTTGTTTGTTTGCTTGCCTTCCAAAGACCAAATTATTGTAATACTGAACATGCTTTTGCAAATTACAAATGTCCTCACCCCAAAATTCTGGAACACACTATAGGGTGGGAGTGTCTTGATCTAATTTTAGTTTGTGCTGACTGATCATTCCAAGGGGAGACTGTCTTCAGCTGCATCCGTGTGCACAGCACATCGTCCATCAATAGTCCAGTGCTATCTCTGGCCTCCAGTCCCTTTCCTCCCACTGACTGTTCTCGTAGGAAGGAGATCCTCCCAGGCCTCTGTGCTCACACCCATGCCAGCCCAACCAGCATCTGTCTGCAGCCTTCAGCAAAGCCCCCGAGAGGGAAAGTAATGGCTGATGTGGAATAAATTGACATTCTACTTGTACTTCTGCAGTTTGGCTGTTTCTTTCCGAAGCTGCCTGAAAATATGTGTCAACTAGACACATCTCCAGCCCCCACCCTAGTCCTTACTGCTGCGGTGCTCTGGTGGCAAGTGCATCCCCACCACTGCCACCTGAGACCAAGCCGCCGTCACTCACCTCTCATCCCGGGTTTATCCTTTCATCTCCAATCCATTTTCCGGTTCCAGTGACTTCCTGAAATAAATCTGATGATGTCATCCTGCTCTTACAGCCCTTCAATCAGTCTCCATTCATTTTTGGAGAATCTCCACCTGACGCCCACCCTCCACCTAATGACCAGACCACTGAGACCGGCCCCTCCCTGTGGGGCTGGGGCTGCTGCCACTCCCACCTGGCCCTCTGTGCTCCTGTGGTTCCTTGAACGTGGTTCCTCTCTCCTGTCCCGGAGCCTTTGCATCATAAACTACCTCCCTTGACCACACATTTAAATCCTTTCACCTCTTTCATTTACTTTTAGATTTTTTTTTTTTTTTTTTGCAATCCAGCTAAACATTAGTTCCTCAGGTCACCCATCTTCCTGACAAGTGTGCCCTCACTTCTTGTCCCCTCCTGCCCTATGTGAGGTTAAGGGTGTTTATTAAACCATTATTTCCCCTGTATCTAATTACTACCTTTACACTTAGACATGAACATAGGGTATTCAATACAGTAACTGAGTAAATAAATGAATGAATATAAAAACCTCTCTCCATTTAACTTCATTTAGATTTGCATAGTCTAATTCATTTATTTACTTTCAAAACATTTTTAAAAAACATCTACCATGAGTTAGCCATTATGCTAAAAGCTGGTGATTCAGGGGGAGCAAAATTAAGCCTGGTCACTGCTCCCCATGGCAGTCATGGGCAACCTCTGCCAGTTGCTCCGCTCGGCCAGGAAAGGGCAAGGCTGGGAACTTTTCTGCAGATGGCTAGTTCTGAAACATTGGATTCACATTATATCCAGCTCCATTCCAGTGCAAAACTGATACAGACCTTTGTACCACAGAACTTTCAGTAGGCAATGAAGACTTACAGACAAGTGATTACAATACAGTGTGGGAAGTGCTATTTAAGGGAAATACTATGTGCTATGAGGGCCCAGAAGGGTCACCTACACTAATCTGGGGAGGAGCAGCCCTGGAAAGACAATGGGAATGGTAGAAAGTCACACTTAACGATTAGATATGTTGAGCCCTGGCTGGTGTGACTCAGTGGACTGAGGGCCGGCCTGCGAACCAAAGGGTCACTGGTTCGATTCCCAGTCAGGGCACATGCCTGGGTTGTGGGCCAGGTCCCCATTTGGGGGTGTATGAGTGGCAACCACACATTGATGTTTCTCTCCCTCTTTTTTTCCCTCCCTTCCCATCTAAAAAATAAATTAATATAATCTTTAAAAAATATGTTGGCACAATGGCTCACAAACTAGAATAATAATTTCTAAGCACCTAAAGCTACTTCTTTATTTCTCTTCTCAGTAGATTGTCTAGCACATAAAAGTGTCAAATAATAAGTAACCCCATTTGGATTACTAGGTGAGGTGAAGAGGCTGAGGCGTAGGTCCAATGTAGCCAGAATGCCCGGTTTATTTTCCTGACAATGACTAAAACTAAGAAAGCACGCCTGGCTCACAGCCTCCAGTGAGAGGCAGAGGCCTCTGAGTCGAAAGCGACGTTGACACTGCAGCCAATAGGAGGCTGAATCGTGCTCAGCTGAAACTGTGGGCGGAGCTGTCTTCTTTCCAGCAAAGCTACTCTTTGGGTGATGCCTAAAAGTAACATTGGAGAACCTCAGCCGCCCTGGAAGAAGCACACATGTGCACGCATCCACAGTCTCTCCCCATTAGCCTGTGCTAAAAAGGACACCTGGCCCACAGAACCACTGGGCACTTCTGGTTGGTTCGACTGTCTTCGCATATTTGTCCAGATGTTAGAGGGTTACTTCAGCCAGGAATAACTTTGAATCCCTTCATGTAGAGACATATTTACATGACAATAATTTTTCTGATATATGTCAATAAAAAGTAAATAAGTAAAAATTTAAAAATAATTTTTCTGAAACTTTTTCTGGCTTTCCATCTTGATAAGGAGAAGAACACAGAGGTTATGAGCTTGAACTCTGAAGTCAGACTGTCTGGGTTCAAATGCCGACTCCTCTAATTGGCCATGTGATCTGGACGAATTGTTAACCCTTTCTAAGCCTTAATTTTCTCATCTATAAAAGGAGGATAATGACAGAACCTACCTCCTAGTGTTACGTATTAAATGCATTTAACATCTCTAAAATTGGAGTGCATTTTACAATTGATAGGTGGCATAGTTTAATTGTTTCCGTGGTGTGTAAAATAATGGTGCATCTTATAATCAGTGGAGGTTCTGATGAAGCTTGGTGACCAAAATCTCCCTCCTCCAGATATGGATAGACTGCCTGGCTTGGCTTTCTTGCCTAACCCTATTAATATTATTTAGTATTTGTCACAATCCTTGCAGGCTGAAACAAAATACCATAGACTGGGTGACTTATAAACAACAAACATTTATTTCTTACAGTTCTGAGAAGCCTAAGATTGAAGTGCCAGCAGAATCAGTGTCTGGTAAGAGCCCACCAGGTTCATAGACATGTATCCCCACATGTCAGAAGGGGCAGGCAAGCTCTTTGGGGCTGCTTTTATAAGGCCACTAATCCATTTCATGAGGGCTCCACTCTCTGACCTAATCACCTCCCAGTGGCTCTACTTCTAAACGGCTCAGTCACACATTAGGTTTCGATGCATGAATTTCGGGGGTCATAAACATCAATCTATGGTAGTATTATTGAAGACAACACTGTGCTCAATGGATAAAGGAAGGCCTTTTAAATTAAATAGATGGTCTCTTTCTTCCAAATACTGATGTGTACAGAGGATAAATTTATTCATTCATCCAACAAGTGCTGAACGACCCTTGTGGGCCAGGTTCAGTGCTAATTGCTGGGGGCACAGAGTGAATAAAATATGGTCTCAGCTGTTCTGGAACTCACAGTCCAAGCTACCAGCTTGTCTCTATTTTTAACAAAGAACTTTAAATATTTATTTTGGAAACTCATCTGCCCAAATATCCATTTCATTATAATCACTTATTAATTCAAAACAATGTCTGTTTATTTTTACCACCTACAAAAAAATTAAGGAAAACACTCAGTCCTGTGTCTGTGAGTGTCTGTCCACTGTGCATGTAACATCATCTGGGAGTTGTACAAAAGATCTAAAAGTGCAGATAAATGGAAACAGCACAGGTCTGAGCATCAGAAAACTTTAGTTTAAACTTCTGCCACTCACAAGCTGTCGGAGGTCCCTGAGCCTTAAATACCTCATCCATAAAATAGGGATAATAACACCTACTTCATATTGTTGACATGAAAATTAAATGAAATAAGCAATATGAAGAACTTAACCTAAAGCAAAACTCAGTAAATGCTAGTTCATTTCTTTCATATAGTTCCTTTATAGGTAGGTGGTCAGATTCTCATTTGGGGGGGAAATCACAATTTAGGAGGCTTCTGGCCAAGATGGAGGTATAGGTAGTTATGCTTTGCTTCCTCACATAGCCAAAAGAAGGATAACAACCAATTTAAAACCAAACAAACAACAACAGCAACAACAAAACAACCAGAACTGCCAGAAAATTGAATTGTATGAAAGTCTGACAACAAAGGAGTTAAAGAAGAAACATTCATCCAGATTGGCAGGAGGGGCTGAGATGGGAAGCTGGAGCAGCAAGGACACACAGGCAGACTGGTGGTTCCACAGCTGCATGTGGATAAGCCGGCAGGAACAACTGGGCAGCAAGACAGACCTGTAATTCAGGGCTACAGTGCAGGAAACTAAAGCCTCAAAAGCTCTGGTATAAAAATCTCTGGGGGTTGCAGAGGCACGAGAAACTCCCAGTCCCACATGAGAGTCTGTTGGAGGGGCCCTTGGGATCCTAGAATGTACGCAAGCCCACATCCACTTGGCAATCTGAAATTAAAAGGGCACAATCTGCTTGTGGGAAGCAAAGGAAGTGACTGAAAGCAGGGCAAGAGCTGAGCAAGCAGCAATGTTCCCTCTCTGACCCCTCCCCCATAGACAGCGCCACAACACAGTGAAGTGGCTTGCCCTACCCTGGGGAATACCTAAGGCTCTGACCCTTATAGCATAACAGGTGCACCTCAACAAAGAAATATGGCTCAGATGAAAGAGCAGATCGAAACTCCAGAAAAAGAACTAAGGAACAAGGAGATAGCCAACCTATCACATGCAGAGTTCAAAACACTGGTAATCATGATGCTTACAGACATTGAGTACAGTTACAAAATAAAGGAAGAAGTGAAGGCTGTACAAAGTGAAATAAAGAAAAATATACAGGAAACCAATAGTAAAGGGAAGGAAACCCGAACTCAAATTAATGATTTGGAACAGAAGGAAGAAATAAGCATTTAACCAGAATAGAATGAAGAAACAAGAATTCAGAGACGTGAGGAGAGGCTTAGGAGCCTCTGGGGCAACTTTAAACATTCCAACATCTGAATCATAGGGGTGCCAGAGGGAGAAGAGGAAAAGCAAGAAACTGAAAACTTATTTGAAAATATAATGAAGGAGAACTTCCTCAATCTGGCAAAGGAAATAGACATGCTAGTCTAGGAGGCTCAGAGAGCTCCAAAGAGTTGGATCCAAAGAGAAACACACCAAGACACATCATAATTACAGTATCTAAGATTAAAGATAATGAAAGAATTTTAAAAGCAGTAAGAGAAAAGGAGACAGTTTCCTACAAAGGAGTTCCCATAAGACCAGCAACTGATTTCTCAACAGAAACCTTATAGGAAAGAAGGGGCTGGAAAGAAGTATTCAAAGTCGTGAAAGGCAAGGATCTACATCTAAGATGACTCTATCCAGCAAAGCTATCATTTAGTAATGAACTATAGAAATGATCTCCAAAAGTATAGTCTTCAGCAAGCTATCATTTAGAATGGAAGAGCAGATAAAGTGCTTTACCGATAAAGTGAGATTAAAGGAGTTCATCATCACCAAGCTCTTATTATGTGCAATGTTAAAGGAACATTATCTAAGAAAAAGAAGATAAAAAATATGAACAATAAAAAGACAATAAACTCACAACTATCAAAAAATGAACCTACAAACAAAACAAAAACAAGCACAAGCTAAGCAAACAACTAGAATAGGAACAGAACCACAGAAATGGAGATCACATGGAGGGTTATCAGTGGGGATGGGGAGTGTGAGAATGGGGGAAGGGTACAGGGAATAAGAAACATAATTGGTAGGCACAAAATAGACAGGGGGAGGTTAAGAATAGTATGGGAAATGCAAAAGCCAAAAAACTTATGTGTATGACCCAAGGACATGAACTAAGGGGAGGGGGCAGTGCTGAAGGGAGGGAGTGTGCAGGGTGGAGGGGGACAAAGGGGAGAAAGAAGAATGGGACAACTGTAACAGCATAAGCAATAAAATATCACTTAAAAATAAAAAAATCACAATTATAAAAATTTGGAACTTATAAGACAGGTATTTCAGAGCTCTGGCTTTATTTTCAAAAAAGATTGAATTCATTTTATAGACAGATTAGCTGCGGGATTGAATTTGACCATTCAACTCCAAATCAATATAGGACTTTTAGAGCACCGCACCATTTCGGCACAAGCCCCCTGAGACCACAGGCCCTTGATTCACTGGCTTTGACCGAGTCTCAGCTAGCCTTGGGATTACTGTGGGCGGAAAAGGCTCCATAGGACCACGTCTGTAAGAATGTGGCATGTGGAGGAGGAAGCAGAGTCGGACACAACCTCCACCACATTGTATACATTAACTTCCACAGGATTCAGGCAACTAAATAAAAATTGCAGGAAGAAAACCACATAGATATTAAGAAACTCTTAACACATCTAGCAGAAGCGATATGAGAGCATTCTGAAGACAAGGGAGAGAGGCTAAGAAAGTCCCAGTGGTTCATGCCTAAGCATAAGAGTTTCGTAGTATGTGACCACACTCCTCTAATTTGTCTAAAAAAGGACTTTATTTAGGAAAATGGATAGGAACAGAAAGAACCATGACATTGGCCATGGCCATTGAACTATCTACTGTTCTGCTAGACTTGCCAGGTGGTTCTCCTGGGTCCTAATTTTGGCCACCAATGGTGTCTTGATGACTTGCCATTTTCACCAGACCCTGGTGTTACTGTTTGTCTCCATGTGAAGAGACCATATCTTGATGTTTTAAGCACCCCCTGCTGGCTTCCCCAAGAGCTCTCCCTACATTTCCAAAGACATCTAGACTGTGGACTCAGTTCCTGGGTGTGTCGCAGGCCTGGGTGTGTCAGCACCTTGCCTAACACGGTGGGAGTCCCCTGCCCCTTGTAGCAAATTCTGTTGTTAGAGCCACTGGGCATTTGAGGCCTTTGTCTTTGCTTTATTAATCTGCTCCACATGCACCCAGAGCATCTGTTGCTAGTCTAACATTAGCAACAAACACAGTCACATCATCTTGTATAAAGAGAACATTGAGGGAGAAACATCCAGTCACTAGGAGAGATGTAGCAGCATGAAACAAGGAGCTCTGTCAAACGCTGAGCTGCCTGGCATTCAGGGACAGAGGAGGGGTAGAGAGGGAGAGGACTGAAAATATCAATCCTTCTTTCTTTCCTTCTGATCTGCTGTCCTGGGGAAATATGATATGCTCTGCATAAGTCCTAGATACCTGGCCCCAGGTCAGGCAGAGGTCCAGTGAGACCACAGAAAGAGCAGCCCGGCTTCGGCCTCGACATAGGAAAGGCATGCCTTTGGCAGAGGGTCTGCCTAATTCACAAGTCCCCTGTGTTACAAACCTTTGACCACATGACTTAGAGGACTCGAAGTGACACATTTTTGATGAGCTCTGAATGTAAAGCAAGATCATTTAGTTTAGCTGCCACGGGCTCCCAGAACCTTTGCAACCCAAAGAAAATGTTGAGCAGGGGGTGTGTCTCTGAAGCCAATGGGCCAACTCTGGCCTCTGGAAATATTTTATTTACTCAATGGAGCTTTTACATTTTTTGAACTAGCTGCCAACATTTTAAAATGTTAACATTCTTTTCATAAAATTCCAAGTTTGCAGCTTCTCTTGAAAATTCAGAAACCAACATCTCCATGGCCCTGATTCCCACAACATAGTAAGTAGGCTGGCGCTGGGGGCGTCCTTGACCTTACGATGGGGTGTGAGATGGCACCTTGACAGTGGTGCTCATGGATAACTCGCTGAGCCCGGTGGGACTGTGAATTTTCCTCTTGGGGTTGAGGGGGCACAGGAAAGATCAGCTCTCTGGCTCAGTTTTCTCTAATCAAGCAGCCTGTGCAAGCTGTGGTGTACCGTGGGCAGGGGGTGAAGGAAGGTGAAAGACCCCATTTCAAGAAACTGCAAACTCCCACTGCTGAAAAGCTGAATTCCGTTTGCACAGGGCTGGGTGAAAGAAACTTGCCAGCCAATGCAGCCTGGACACTGGGACCCAGCACAAAGAGAAACAGAAACGGTGGCCAAGAAGCCAGCACAGAGCCTTGTCAAGTGTCCCATTAGCTGGAATGAAGACTGAGGAATGGCGGGGGGTGGGAGAGAAGAATGTGTCCTCTCCACGGCCCTTTATGCTTCCACTGGGCCTGAAGAGAAAGAAAACAAACCAGAACTCTCATTGGCAGTGACTGCAGAGACTAAACTCCCATCCACCCCTGCAGCCTAACCCCCTGGGGAGCAGATGCTAGCCGGGTGCTTTGCAACTCAGTTGCAAGTGGGGGTCACCTAGAGAACTGTTGACATTTTGTCCTCCACTCAGTTACAATGGTAGTTTGGAGAAGGGCAGTAGGCATCCAGGAGTATGTTTCACACGTGATGCCAATGGATTGAGAACCGATGTGCTAGAACGGTGCTTCTCAACCTTACACTTGCCTGTGACTCACCTGGGATCTGGCTAACATGCAGATTCTGAGTCACAGAGGTCGGGGCTGGAGTCGGAGCTTCTGCATTTTCACCAGACTCAAAGGCGACATCCGTGCTTCGCATCTGGCTGTGCTTTGAGTGACAAGAAGCTATAGCCCCTTTCCTTTGTCATTCTCTATTCTAGTAGTTTAGCACGGAAGATTGCAGGTCTGTCACTTCTAAGTCACTCTGAAGGTAATAATAGTAATAAAATAATAAAAATAATATTACAATAATGCAAAATGAGTGATAATAAAAATATCAGTAATAACTAGACTGGTGCATGCTTCTTGCCAAAGACTGTGCTAAAGTTAATTTTAAAAAATATTCAATAAGATGTGAACTAATAGTTTGTTCTCACCTCAAGTTGGTTACTCTTCAAAGTGTTGTATTTGAATGAACACATTTTACTTTCATCACTACCCTTACTACTCTGGGTATGGTTGTGACCATTTCCACGTTAGGGCAAAGGAAGAGGAAGCACGCAGATGAAGCAGCTTGCCAAGTCACACGGAGCATAAAAGCAGATTGGGGTTCGAACGCTGGGTGTGTGCAGTGACCACTCAGCTCCACTGCCTCTCCTAGAGCCTCAACGTTGTGAGTCTCTTGCCCACAGCCACACTTAGAAATGATGGCTCTGGGCTTCGGATCTCCATGGCCTTGACTCTGCAGACGAGCTCCTGGAAGGGAAAATAAGTGATGTATGGAAACTGCAAGTCAGGGTTCTCGGCATGCTGACACTCACGACACGATGGCAGTTTGCCTGGTCTTGTGGCCTTCTTTCTACCTCTCTCCTCGAGTAGCCAGTGCAAACTTTAGGCAAGCAGTTTGGGGTGTGTTTTTGTTCACCCCAGCTGCTGTAACAAATACCATAAACTGGAGGTGGGGTGGGGCTTAAACAACATTCATTTCTCACAGTTCTGGAGGCTGAAAGTCCAAGATCAAGGTGGCAGCAGAGTGGGGTTCGTGGTGAGGGCCGATTCTGTGGTGTACTGACAGCTCCCGTCTTGCTGTACCTCACACATGGAGAGAGAGGTCATCTCTCTTGTGTCTCTTCTTAGAAGGGCACTAATCCCATTCGCAAGGGTTTCCCCTCAGCCTAATCCTTTCCCAAAGATCACCTGCAAACATCATCACACTGGGAATTAGGGTGTCAATATATGAATAGTGGGGAGGAAATACATTCAGTCCATAGCTGGGGTGTAGATCATGGGGAGATAGAATGGAACTCAGGAAATGTAATGTAAATGACCCAGCCCCCTGAAGGAACCAAGGACTGTCCATGGCACAGATAGTGGCAGGAGGGGTCTGACAGTAAGCCACGCTCACTTCCTAGAGTGGAACAGCCAGTGGGGGCATTCAAAGCCAACCCCCTGACCCCCCACCTTTCTAGAACTGGCGAGGAAGGACTTCGGATGCCTGGGGCAGCCGAGATTTCCCCCAAGTCTGCATGTGTCCGTTTGTCAGACATGACTGAGAAAAGGCAACCGGAGGACTGCTCTGAGTCCAGGAACAGACTGAAACACGTCTGAGAGCCCCACTGTGGCTTTGGTCCTAAGCTTGAAAGACACATTTTTTTTAGGGGTCCTGGATACCGTCACGGTTGCTGCGAAGAATCTGTGGCATGGCGAAACGGCCTGATTGCTGACCTGTTTCCCCAGGCAGGCTGTCAATCCATATTGTGCTGTTCCCTTGGCATCTAGCACAGTGCCTGGCACAGTCAGGATGCTTAACAGGATCTGTTGAGTGAATGAATGAAGGTCTTCTATTGAAACAGGAGAAACCGAGTTTGCTCTCTGGCTCTGCAACTTATTTCAATCCCCATCTCAGAACTGGATCTCTTATTTTGAAAGGTAATTAGTGTGAAAGCGCCAATGCTATTGTACAGACTTTTCATTTATTTTAGCTGTTTCTTATGATGCTTTTTAATTTCTACTGATGGTTTCATGAAATGTATTCCTTCAATCAACAATACTGATTGAATCCTCACAGTACAGAGAAAACAAAGAAAGATGATAACCAACCGTATTACTGTGGTTTAATCCATGAGATGGGCCATAGGTAAAAATAAAGTTCTTAGGGTCCTAGAGGGTCATCTGTAAGCACAATCAGAGTGATACCACAGGAGAGGTGAGGATAGGCTGCCTCGCTCCTAAGGAGTTTCTCGGGTAGCCGAACCATGTTCAGTGGGCCCTCAGTATTCACAGGAAATGGATTCTGAGATCTCTGTGGATTCCTAATCCTAGCACTTTCCTGAACACTGTCCTTGTCCAGAGCCCAGGTCTTGCTGCGCATAGTCACACACTCCAGATCTGCTGCCTGTCCCACCCCACCTGTCCTTTCACCTACTAGCTGTTTCTCCAGAAACTTCCTGTTGCAGACTCTCCAGGAGCCATGTGTCTCTCTTTTTCACACCAGCTTCACAGCCATCTGCATTGTTCAAATAAGGACCCCTGCAAAATTCCAAAACACTGCCCGCATGCCATCCATCAGTTTGAGGTGGCTCATAAAGAGTTGAAATGGCTGTTGTCAACTTAGTGAGTGCCAGGAACCTGCTGTGTCCACCCAAGTCCCATCTAATCCAAGTCTGAGGTACCTCCTGAGTCAGATAGATTCCATGTGATACCACAGGGAACCAAGACAGAGCTCCTGCTCTCAGGATTTGCATCGCTAGGGAAAACAGAGTCATTCTCAGGGATGGCCGTGAGTTATAAATCCTTTCCAAGGCTCTGTGGTCCCTGAGTTCCTGCCTCCCAGCCTGCCTAAAACACCAGCTGCTCCAGTCACTCGGTGGTTTTCTGGGGGAGCATGCATTCCCTGAGGCATGTTGTGCCCACCCCCAGTCCAGATCCCTGCCTCAGCTCCTGGCCCCTCATGCCTACTGTCCACCTGCTTGGCTGGTCTGTGAGCCCATTGAGGATGAGCCCACCTCAGGACGTTTTCACATGTTGTCCCTCTGCCTATAATGATGCCCCCCATACCCATGCTCACATGACACACACAAAGACCACATCCCCTCAAAGTCCACCCTACCAAGTACAGTAGCACTTACGCTGTTTTGTTTTTCCTTAGCCCTTATGACTACTCGACATGTTATTATACATCACTCCTCATAATGCTCCAGGGGACTTGAAATTTTGTCTTTTTCACTGTTGTGTCCCTAATTAGAACAACCGTGCGTGGCACATAGTAGGTGCCCACTTACCATGTGCTGAATAAATGAGCAAATAAATGAATGGGCCTTGAAATACAGATACAATGTGAATCTTTTGAGAAGAGGCTTTGAGAGATGGGGCAAGATGCCCTCTGAGGTCTATAGGCCTGGATGCGGTCCTTTTGGGGAGGATGATGAACAATCAGGGCACAAGGATACTGGGTGCTGATGCCGATGCTAGAGGTGAGGTAAGAAAATGCAGAAACCCCACAACATAAAGGCCAAGTGTCTATAGAGTGGCACCTCTAACAATGACACCCTCCCCATGGTGCTCAGTTCTGTGTTCTCTTCGAAATGGCTTATCTCCAAAAGATCCACCAAAATGATAACGGGATAATAATAGAGGGTCTCACTATTGCACCACAGTCATCTGTGGCAAGGAGGGCAGCAGGAGCATGTAAGGAATTTCTGTTGGAGAGGCTGGGGCGAAGGGTGGGGCGGGCCAGGCAGCTGCAGTGAGGGGCTGCTCCTCTCGCCAGGGCTCTGTTCTACTGAGATCGGTTTTCTTTCTGCTTATCTCTGTAGCCAAGTCCTAGCAACTGTTTGTGGTTTCCTATTTAAAGTGATGAAAGGTAACACCAACACTGGAGAAAAAGGCAACTTTGAGTCCATGTATAGCCAGAACCCAGTGAAATAAGTATCATGTGAAGTGATTGTTAACTATCTGAAAAGGACTCCTTACACACGCAGAAACTGAATTGATGTGTGATTAGTCTCTATGAATAATTCAGTGTGACCAGGTAGGCGGGCAAATCCATAACTGAAAATTTTTATAAACCTTAGAGGAGTTCCAAAACCCAAACACCAACTCTCCAAGTTGCATTCAAACACAACTTCTAGTGTCTGTTTTATTTTTTTTTAAGATTTTATTTATTTATTTTTTTAGAGAGAGGAGAAGGGAAGGAAAGAGAGGGAGGGAAATATCAGTGTGTGGTTGCCTCTTAAATGTCCCCATTTGGGATCTGGCCTGCAACCCAGGCATGTGCCCTGACTGGGAATCGAACCAGGAATCCTTTAGCCCGCAGCCTGTGCTCAATCCACTGAGCTACACCAGACAGGCTAGTGTCCGTTTTATAATAATGATAATGGCTAATATTTTCTTAGTACAAATTATGTTTGCACAGGTCTGAAGCTGTGTGTAAACTCCAGCACAGGTGCAATGCAGGTAAGGGCCCCCTGTGACTAAATGTGGAAGTGGAGACACAGAGGAAAGAGCTGATTTATTGAAAATTTACTCAAAAACTCCGGGTAAGAGTCTGAATGAAGGTTGGATCTTCTGGCTTCGGACTCTATATAAAATCATGACTTTGTCTTGGTCACATTGCAACTGGCCAAGCACGATGAGAAGTGGAAGTTGCAAGTGAGTATGTGTGACTTTTTGTACAAATACTATGTGATAGACCAAGAGAAGAAGGAACACTTTTCTGCCAGTAAAAACAATGGGTGCAAGACAGTTTGGCAGTTCCTTACAAAACTAAATAGAGCCTTACCAATGATACAGCAATTTCATTCCTTGGAATTTACCTGAATTAGTTGAAAACTTACTTCCACACAGAAACCTGCACATGAATGTTTGTAATAGTTTTATTTGTAATTGCCAAAACCAGGAAACAACCAAATGTCCTGCAGTAGGTGAAGGGATGAACTGTGGTACATCCACACAACAAAATATTATTCAGCAAGATAAAGAATTGAGCTATAGCCCTGCCTGGATATCTCAGTTGGTTGGAGCATCATCTCATTCATCAAACAGTCATGAGTTCGATTCCTAGTGAGGTCACATTCCTGGGTTGCACACTCAGTCCTCGGTAGGTGCACATATGGGAGGTAACAGATTTTTTTTTACTTCAATGATTTTTACTTTATTTTTAAAATTTATTTTAATTGTTCTTGTACAGTTTTCTATCTTTTACTCCCATCCCAGCCCACCGCCCCAGTTCTCCCACCTCCCTCCCATTTCCAAGATTGTTGTTTCTCTTACATTGATATCTCTCTCTCCTCCTCCTCCTCATCCCCTTCTCTCTCTACAAAATCAATAAACCATATCCTCAGGTGAGGATTTAAAAGAAAGAAAGAAATGAGCTATAAAGATGCAAGACATGGAGGACACTTGAATGCATATAACTGCTAAGTGATATAAGTCAATCTGACAAGACAACATACTATATGATTCTGACTATATGACATTCTGGAAAAAACAAAACTATGGGGGTGGTAAAAATATCTGGTTGCTAGGTGTTTGGGAAAGGCAGAGGGTTTGCAGGCAGCAAAACTATCCTGTATGGTACTATAAGGGCAGATGCATGCCATTGTACATTTGTCAAATCCTTAGAATGTATCCACCAAAAATGGCCCCTAATGAAAACTGCGGACTGTGGAGGGTAGTGACGTGTCAGTGTAGGCTTGTCAGCTGTAACACAGGTACTAAACTGGTGTGGGTTCCGGTGGAGGGGGCAGGGATATATGAGAATTGTCTGTATTTTCAGCTTAATTTTTCTGTGAAATACTCTAAAAAATAAAGTCTATTAATTTTTTAAAAAAGTAATGGGTAAATCTATGGGAGTGGTGACAAGAGCGACCGTAGAACTTAGCATCGTGGAAAGAGAAAATAAGAGGGTATGTCCTTAGCCTGTGCTTGCCCTAGAGTTAGGGAGAGTGTGTGAATGCACATCCAAGTTAACTGAGCGCCTCCTACGTGCCTACCATTTACATCCCACAAAACGTGTGCGCTGTAATTTGGGCTTGGAGAAGGTCAATGATGTTTTGCTGAAGGTCACATGACTAGAAGGTGGCAAATGCAGGTTCCAATATCATTCTTCTGACTAAGTCTGGTTCTACCATCAAACTAACTGCTGGAAGGGTAAAAACAGCAACTACGGAAAGGTTTGCTTTACTAAACACATCACACATCAGATCAACTTTGCACATATGCATGCAGAGTGGGTGTGTCGACGGACTGAGTTCATGGGTGGAGAGAAGACATAAAGCCACACCAACAGCATCATTATTTATTCACTTCACCATTAAAAGAAAAAGAAGAGGTTGTGGGTGAGGCGACAGGGAAGGAATAACAGAGAGTCATTATCACTATCCAGAGTAACAGTCTTTCTAGAATTTCCCATACCAAGGATGAGAGGCCATTTGTAATGGACAAGCAGAGTCAGATTTCTGGGGAGTCACCCTTGGGAGGAAGGAAAACCTCCATGCTCTGGAGCCTGGTCAAGGAAGGTGGTCTTGCAGCTGATGACCAATGATGACATGGGGAGTGGCTCAGCCCTAGAAAACTGACTCAGTTGTCGCAGCCATCACTTTGAAGCAAACCTATGGCCCCAGGGTTTCTAATGGGAGGAATGAAGTGGCAAGAAAGTGCAAAAACACAACGACAGAGTGGAAGCAGAGGGAGAAGTCTGAGTAGAAAGCTGTAAACCATCCAGGACTAGGGTTTCATCCCAAGGCCTTTGTTTTAGGGCAACCAGTCTGAGCATCCAGGTCAGTGGCTTCAACTCCCTTCGTCATGTCCGTCACTACAGTGACTTCAACCTTTGTAACTCTTTACGTCAGGTGCTGCAAGATGTCCTGTGTAACTGCAGGTACCACAGAGGCTCTTCCACCCACAGGACTGATGGTCTTCCTTAGCCAGTGCCCAGTCTCAGGTCCCCAGAGGCATTATGTAATTCACTGTTCTGAGGCCCATCTTGCATCAGAAGCCCTGGAAAGAGGCAGGCAGAGCCCCTGACACACAGCCCCCTACTGTGGGCCTTTCAAGACACCAGGGTCTCAGTACACAGCTCTGGATGTGCTGTTGAGAGAGAGGAGAAGTCCCTCTTGTCAGCATTGGATGAGGAATAGCACCAAGCTTTTGCCATAGCTTGGTCGCCCAGAGCCCTCTAGACCCAGGCAGGCCACTCCAAGTCTCTTTCCTTCTCTACATTGCAACCCAGGGACAGGCCCATCTTCCCCTCCTCCTCATGGCCACACCCCTTTTATTCTTCTATCTCCAAGCAAAGATCTCCCCACCTCCCTACTTCCTTACTACTCCAAGAAGAAAACAAAGACTTCACTCCTAATTGTTGCAGAAAAGCAAAAGGAGGCAACACACGCGCGCGCGCGCACACACACACACACACACACAATGTCATTACCTGACAAAATTCCGGCTGGATTCCATGTAAGCAACATATTTATGAAATATTTCATGTTTTAAAAATAACTGAATGACATTATTTTAAACCTTAGATTCTAATTCCTATTAAGATTCTAAAGATGTAGTTCACAGAACTAGAACAAATATTTCAAAAATGTGTATGAAACCACAAAAGGCCCCTCATAGCAACAGTGATCCTGAGAAAGAGGAACAAGGTTGGAGGAATCATGCTGCCTAATGTGAAACTACAAGGCCATAGTAATCAAAACAGCATGGCACTGGCATAAAAACAGACACATAGATCAATGGAACAGAATAGACAGCCAAGAAACAAACCCACGCCTTTAGAGTCAATTGATATTCAACAGGGAAGCAAGCACATACAATGTGCTAAGGAAAGTTTAGTCAATAAATGGTGTTGGGAAAATTGGACAGATACATGCAGAAAAATGAAACTGGACCACCTTCTTACACCACACACAAGAATAAACTAAAAATGGATTAAAGACAAATGTTTGGCCCCAAACCATAAAAATCCTACAAGAAAACATAGGTAGTAAAATCTTGGACATAACTTGTAGCAATATTTTATCAAATATATCTCCCTAGGCAAGGGATCAAGAGAAAAATAAACAAATGGGACTACATCAAACTAAAAAAGTTTTGCACAGCAAAGGAAATCATCAACAAAAGAGAAAGAACCCACAGAATGAGAGAACATATTCATCAGTACATCTGATAAGGGGTTAATATCCAAAATTTATAAAGAACTTCTAAAACTCAACACCAAAAAATCAAACAACCCAATTAAAAAATGGGCAAAGGACCTGAATAGACATTTCTCAAAGAGGGCATACAGATGGCCAATAGACATATGAAAAGATTCTCAACATTAATAATCATCAGAGAAATGCAAATTAAAAGCACAGTGAGATATTATCTCATACCTATCTGAATGGCTATCATCAATAAATCAACAAACAACAAGTGCTGGCAAGGATGTGGAAAAAGGGGAACTCTTTTGTGTTTACTGTTGGTGGGAATGCAGATGGGTGCAGCCACTGTGGAAAGCAGTATGCAGATACCTCAAAAAATTAAAAATGGATCTGCCTTTGGACCCAACAATCTCACTTCTGGGTATATACACAATGGAAAACAAAATGCTAATTCCAAAGAACATAAGCACTTCTATGTTCATTGCAGCATTATTTACAATTGGTAAGATATGGAAGCAGCCCAAGTGTCCATCAGTGGATGAGTGGATAAAACAACTGTGAGACATTTACACAATGAAATACTACTGGGCTGTAAAAAAAAAAAGAAGAAGAAGAAAATTTTACCCTTTGCAACAGCATAGATGGACCTGGAGGACATTATGCTAAGTGAAACAAGCCAGTCAGAGAAAGACAAATACCATCTATGATTTCACTCATATGTGGAATCTATTGAACAACTGAACTAACAAGCAAAATAGAGACAGACTCATAGATGGAGAGATGACAGCTGAAAGTGGTGGGTAGGGGAGGGGGTGGAGGGATTGAGCAAAAAGGAAAAAGGACTCATGGACATGGACAACAATGTGGTGACTGTATGTTGAGGGGGAGCAGATACAGGGGCTAAATGGTAATGGGAAAAACACAATTAAAAAATTGCCCTGGCTGGTGTGGCTCAGTGGATTGAATGTCAGCCTGTGAACCACAGGGTTGCCAGTTCTATTCCCAGTTGGGGCACATGCCTGGGTTGTGGGCCAGGTCCCCGGTTGGGGGAGTGTGAATGGCAACCACACATTGATGTTTCTCGCCCTCTCTTTATCCCTCCTTTTCTCTATAAATAAATAAATAAACAAATAAAATCTTTTAAGAAACTTACAAAATACAATACCATGTGATTTCACTTATACATGGAATCTAAAGAACAATATAAATGAACAAACAAAACAGAAACAGGCTCATAGATAGAGAACAGACTGAAGGTTGCTAGAAGGAAGGGCCTTGAGGGACTAGGTGAAAAAGGTTAAGGGGTTGGGTGTACAGATTGGTAGTTACAAAGTAGTCATGGGGATGGAAAGCACAGTATAGAACATACAGTCAATAATATTGTAATAATTATGTATGGTGCCAGCTGGGTACAGAAAATATTGGGGAAAATACTTTGTAAAATATGTCTGTCTAACCACTATGTTATACACCTAAAACTAATACAAGATAATATTGAATGTAAACCATAATTTTAAAAAATTATAAGTTTAAAAAATAAATATAAATAACTTTTAGTAAGTAAAAATAATAACAAATTTTAAAAAAGAAATTTATGGCAAAAAACCTTAGATTCTAGGTGCCATGCTCTTTAGATGCTGTGCTTCTCAATTACTAAGCACCAAACTCCCAAATCTCAAGGTCTGTCCTGAGTACAGCTGAGGTTGCTCGAGAGCTGCAGAAAGCCACTATGATCTAAAGCACAAGTGTTAACTGCTACAACAAAAACATCTCATCTACATCAAACACCGATTCCAACTTGAACTCTAAGTAACTATAATTATCTCCCTGCTTGCCAGGTCATTTAGAAACTAAATCCTAGCGTACTGTCGGTGCTCAATAAGGAGTTATAGAATGAGTGTTATAGAAGTTCAGAGGAAAGAGATCCGGGATAATTAGGGAACCTTCATCAGTAATTTGGGGTTTGCATAAAATAAGAAGAATGATAAAATGAAATTTCTGGGAAAGGTAGAAAATTTGGAATAGTAACTGCCTGTAGGTGACCATTGATATAAAAAAGAAACATTTGAAAGGTCTCAAGAGAGGTTTTGTTTGTTTGTTTTTGTTTTAATCCTCACCTAAGGGACATCTGGCCAAGATGGAGGTATAGGTAGGTATGATGTGTTCCTTGTATGACCAAAAGAAGGACAACAACAAATTGAAAAAAACAAAAACAGAAACTGCCAGAAAATTGAATTGTACGGAAGTCCAGCAACCAGGGAGTTAAAGAAGACACATTCATCCAGGCTGGTAGGAGGGGCGGAGACCAGCAGCTGGGGCAGAGAGGACTGGTGGCAAGGCGGTGGCTGGAGGACTAGGGTGGGTGGCAGCTGGCAGAGTGGACTGTCCCACATTTGCGTGTAGATAAAACGGGAGGAACTGTGGAGTGAGACAGTCCGAACAAACCAGGGTTCCAGCAAGGGAAAATAAAGCCTCAAAACCTCTGACTGAATAAACCTGTAGGTATTGCAGCAGTGGAAGAAACTCCCAGCCTCACAGGAGAGTTTGTTGGAGAGACCCACAGGGTCCTAGAATGTATATGAACCCACCCACCTGAGAATGAGCACCAGAAGGGTCCAATTTGCTTGTAGGTAGCAGAGGAAGTGACTGAAAGCTGGCCGAGAGCTGAACAAGCAGCAATGTTCCTCTTCAGACCCATCCCCTACATACAGCACCACTACGTTGGTTGCCTCGCCCTGCTGAATACCTAGACCTCCGACCCTTACTGTGTAACAGGCGCTCCGAAACAAAAAAATATGGCCCAAATGAAAGAACAGATCAAAACTCCAGAAAAAGAACGAAGCAACAAGGAGATAGCCAACCTATCACATGCAGAGTTCAAAACACTGGTAATCACAATGCTTACAGACATTGAGTATGGTCACAAAATAAAGGAAGAAGTGAAGGCTATACAAAATGAAATAAAGAAAAAATATATAGGGAACCAATAGTGAAGGGAAGGGAATGGGAATTCAAATCAATGGTTTGGAGCAGAAGGAAGAAACAAGCATCCAACCAGAACAGAATGAAGAAACAAGAATTCAAACATGTGAGGAGAGGCTTAGGAGCCACCGGGGCAACTTTAAACATTCCAACATCTGAATCATAGGGGTGTCAGAAGGAGAAGAGGAAGAGCAAGAAACTGAAAACTTATTTGAAAATATAATGAAGGAGAACTTCCCCAATCTGGCAAAGGAAATAGACTTCTGGGAAGTCCAGGATGCTCAGAGAGTCCCAAAGAAGTTGGACCTAAGGAAGCACACACCAAGTCACATCATAATTACATTACCCAAGATTAGTGATAAGGAGAGAATCTTTGGTTCGAAGGCATGCACTAAATCCACTGAGCCACACTAGCCAGGGCGATAAGGAGAGAATCTTAAAAGCAGCAGGAGAAAAGGAGAGAGTTACCTACAAAGTGGTGCCCATAAGACTACCAGCTGATTTCTCAAAAGAAACCTTATAGGCAAGAAGGGGCTGGAAAGAAATATTCCAAGTCATGAAAGTCAAGGACCTACATCCAAGATTGCTCTATCCAGCAAAGCTGTCATTTAGAATGGAAGGGCAGATAAAGTGCTTTCCAGATACGGTCAAGTTAAAGGAGTTCTTCATCATCAAACCCTTATTATATGAAATGTTAAAGGGACTTATCTAAGAAAAAGAAGAGGATCCAAACTATGAACAATAAAAAGACAACAAACTCACATTGTCAACAAATGAACCTAAAAAACAAAAAACAAAAACAAGCTAAGCAAACAACTAGAACAGGAACAGAATCACAGAAATGGAGATCTGTGGGGAGACAGAGTGGGAAGAATGAGGGAAGAGGTACAGAGAATAAGAAGCATAAATGGTAGGTACAAAATAGACAGGGGGAGGTTAAGAATAGTATAGGAAATGTAGAAGCCAAAGAACTTATATGTAAGACCTGTGGGCATGAACTAAGTTGGGGGTGGGAATTGGGGGTTGGAGGTGGGGTGGAGGGTGGAGGGGAATAAAGGAGGGAAATGGGACAGCTGTAATAGCATAATCAATAAAAAAATAAAAGAAAAAATAAATCTCACCTAAGGATATGTTTATTGGTGAGAGAGACAAAGGGAGAGACAGAAACATCCATGTGAGAAAGATGATGGGCTGCCTCCCCTACCCTAAACTGAGATACGTGCCCTGACGGCAAGTTGAACCCACAACCTTTTGGTGTACGAGCAACACTCCAACCAACTGAGCCACCCAGCCAGAGCTCCTTCCCTGTCTTAAAAAATCTTTTCCCCAACCTTAACTGAGTCACCCTTGTAATCTCACCTTTTCTGAAATCTTGATTCTAAGAATCCTTAACTGAAGCTGATTATACTTTCCATATACAATAATACTCGACAATTTTTTACCTGAGACTTTCCAAATGTTTGGCCCTCTTGGATTCTTTTATTTTTACTCATTTTAGATGCACAAAAAAGTTCTGATTGAATTATGCTTATCTACACCCACCCCCACCCCCCTTCCTGCTTTAGGAGGATTAATGTCCGCCTCCACTGCAGGTGTGCTCTTGACTGTGTCCCAAGAAGAAAATCTGGGCAGCACAGAGCCCTATAAGTGTGAAGAGTAAGAGAAAAACAAGTATGGCACAATTAGTCTCTTCCTTGGGTTTCTAGGTATTCAATCTTAACCAAAAAGAAAAAAAAATTTTTTGTCAATCTTTTTCATCACTTACAGATCTAATATTTTGCATTGGTTAATACCTTTAATTCTATTTTAATTATTGGCAAAAATGTCTCCAAGTTTCACTGAGGTAAAATGCTGGCCTTAGAGCTAAATTTGCTAACTATGTAAATAGAGAAAATGTTTTCATTTTAAGGAAATATCCATTGGTTCCTATGTGGAGGTGTGTTTAAAACAAGACTGTTGAATTTTGTCAAATACTGTACCAGAACATCTGAAGATAATGATATAACTTTTCTTTTTGTATCTACTAATAGGGTAAGTTATATTACCTATTTCCTTATTTTAAACCATCACTGCCTTCTTAGAATAAACCCATCATTATACTATTCTTTTAATGTAGTTAGATTGTCTTAGGTAATTATTCATCAATAACTTTATTATTTTTTGTCCCTATGCAGTTTGTCAGTTTTTTCTATCAGCATTGTTCTTACTTTAAAATTTTGAAGGTTTTTTTTTTCCTTTCCAATGCCAAATAGATTTGGAAATACTTGCTCTTCAAAGTTTCGCACATTTCCTTGTGGGACTAACTGGTACTGGTGGCTCTTGAAGAGGCAGATCTTTTGATGTCTTTTTATATTTCTTTTTTTAAAGATTTTATTTATTTATTTCTAGAGAGAGGGAAAGGGAGAGAGAAAGAGAGGAAGGAAAGAAACATCAGTGTGTGGTTGCCTTTCATGTGCTCCCCCTACTGGGGACCTGGCCGCAACCCAGGCATGTGCCCTGACTGGCAATCACACCATTGACACTTTGGTTCTCAGGTTGGCATTCAATCCACTGAGCCACACCATCCAGGGTGTCTTTCTGTATTTCTTACATAGAAATTTGTCTTAGCCCCAGCTGGTATGGCTCAGTGGATTGAGTGCTGGCCTGCGAACCAAAGGGTCTCTGGTTTGACTCCCAGTCGAGGCACATTCGTGGGTTGCTGGCCAAGTCCCCGTTGGGGGTGACTGAAAGGCAACCACACATTGGTATTTCTCTCCCTCTCTTTCTCCCTCCCTTCCCCTCTCTCTGAAAATAAATAATAAAATATTTTTTAAAAAAGAAATTCCTCTTAGATTTCACAGGTCTTCTGAAATCAGTTTTAGTTCATTTTTCCTAAAAAGTATCTATATTATCTGAGCTTTTTGTTGATTTACTAGTTATATTATTTTTTCTGACTCATTAATTTCTGCACGTGTATTAATTCCTTTCTGCTACTTTCTGTGTTTGTTTTTTCCTAACTTTATGAGACAGATGCTTAATCCAATTAATTCAATTATTTTGATTTTATTGATAAAAATACTTCAGGCTGTAAATTTTCCTCAGTTCTATTTTTAACTGAATCCCACATAGTACTATGTGTATTTCATTCATCTTTAAATCTATAAAATGTTGGTAATGCTTACGGTCTTTTAGACATCCATTTTTAGCGTCTCACAAATATTAACTTGTAGAACTGTCACACCAATCCTAGCAGATACGTGTGATTACTCTCCCCATCTTACAGTTGAAGAAATTGAGTGACCAGGAAGTTAAGTAATTTGCCAAGGTCATACAAACTGGTAAAAGTGAAATTGGAATTCAAAACAGGGCATCATATTTCCAGAGTTACAGAGTTCACCAATATTGTTTCCTCATTTCCCGGGAATTAGATGGATTCCTGTTCCTGTAATCTACAAGTCATTCAATTGAGAACTGACTTCCCCGAAAGAAGGACCTCTATATTTTTTGATTTAACATTAATGCCTACTTTTATTGCATGAAAATTAAGAAGTTTAATTTTTTTTTCTTACTTTGGAATTTATTGGTGTTTTCTCTTCACCTTAATATACTGTCAAGTTTGTGATTGATCCATTGACACTTTACAAAAGTGCTCTATTACCAGGCACATAAATTCTACCCTATTGTTAGTGGTTTTTAAGTTTTCTTTTTCCTTAAGCTTATTTATTTATTCATTTTTTGTCTTGCACTGCATGAGGAGGGGGTTCTGAACACCCAATTCCAACAGGTGGGGAAGCTTTTTCCTCACATCAACACCAACAATGCTCAGGGCACCAGCAGTCTGTCCTACAATTCAACTCACTTCTCATACTTCCTACCTGGAGATCAGATCTCACAGGTAGAGTGCTCAGTCCTACAATACTGCCATCCCCCCTTCAAATGCTAGTCATGAGCCCAGGTACTTCTGACCCATTGGCTATAAATAAGAGGTTCTTCCGGCCAACTCCTTGGGTTTTATTAATTTTCTAGAGCATCTCCCTGAACTCAGAAAACATTTTACTTACTAGATTACCAGTTTGTTATAAAAGTTTATAACTCAGGAACAGCCTGATGGAAGAGATGCATAGGGCACAGGTATGGGCCAGGGCACGGAGCTTCCCTGTCCTCCCCAGGAGTATCACTCTCCCAACACCTCCATGGCAGCTCCCCAAACCCTGTCCTTTCTGGCTTCTAGGGAGGCTCCATTACATAATCACGACTGACTAAATCACTGGCCATGGCATTGATTCAATCTCAAGTCCCTCTCCCCTCCCAAGGGATGGGGCTAGAGGCCAGGGGTTGCGACTTCAAGTTCCAATCCTCTAATCACAAGGTTAGTTTCTCAGGTGACTAGCTCCCATCCTTAGGGGACCAAGGGGCATTCCTAAAGTTGTCTCATCAACATAACAAAAGACACCTTTATAGCCCTCATTTCTTAAGAGCTCTGTACCAGAAACAGGGATGAAGATCAAATAAATATTTGTTGTAAATCACAACATCACATAAGAAGATCCTACTTTTAGTGTGTTTCTTTCAATTTGCTTAATTTTCTGTAATTTACACTTTACCAAAGTTGCAGAGATATTTATGACTGCCATATTTTCATGGTGAAACTTATCCTTTCTATGTACCTTTGAGACTCAGTTCTAATTTGTCTGATATTTAGATCCATGATTCTTGCTTCCTGTTTGTATTTGCCTCATAGATTTTTGCCTGTCCTTTTGCTTTTAACTTTTCTGAATCACTTTGTTTTAGATTGTTAAAAGGTAAACTAAGGTATATTAAAAATGTTGAGTGATTCAAATCAGGCAGCATCTAATCTAGCAGACAGAAAGGAGCTCCAAGGAGCTGTACCAAATGAAAAGCGTTTATAGGCAGGAGGGAGCAGAAACAGGACGCTGTACTGGTCAGGAAATTGGGCTCCGTATTCCAAGGTTACTTTCCTCTAGGGAATGTCAGGGCTCCATCAGGCTGATGACCTAACTAGTGCTGATCATGTGAATCCAGATTGACTGCTTTGAGATTCCATTTCTGGGAGAGTGGAAACTTTAAGTTGTCATAGTAGTAGAAACATCTGGCAGTTTAAGAAATGTATCATATTTAGGAGATTAAGCATCTTGACTGGGGACAGCCTCAGTCCAGACTGTTGCTTGGCTGGGAGGGTCTGTGGTTCCTAGAGCTGAGGGGCAGATACAGTCATATTTGACACAATCTTCAACAGTGTCTGAACACCATGCATTGGTGGTGAACATGTCCCAGGACTCAAGAGATGCAGCTGCCTCTAGATTTAGTCCCAGGGGATCACAGTCAGGGGTAGAAGAGCTTATGACAACCTAAGCCCAGATCTGGACCATGAAGGCATAAGAGTGATCCAGCCTTACAACCTCAAAGAAGTTCACAAGGGTTTTGCAGTTTCCAGCAGCATCTTTGGGAAATTATCTCAGAGTCCCAATGATATTGAGAGGAGTTAGTGGGACACTGTCAGGGAGATTGGCTACAATATTGTCCAGAGAGAGCAGGCAAGGGCCAGGGTGCATTGGTTCACCCTGCAACCAATGGGGTCCAAAAGGGATGAAGACGCAGAGCACAGCAACACCCAGAAGCCCTCCTAGGATGCGGGGCTGAAGGCTCAATGGTGCAGCCTTGTCTACCAAGAGTCCATCAGCAGAAACAGGCAGGGCCTCGGGGTCCGGAGCAGTGAGCGCTGTGCCCATTGAGCGGCGCCTCTTAGCCTGGGCCTCAACAATCGGCTCCTGAGCCCCCTGTTCCCGAGGACGACGACCACGACCACATCTGCCAGAGGGCGGGAGATCCCCGGCACAAGGACCCCGGAGCGGCGGCGAGGACGGGTCGGCCTTGGAGGAGCAGCCGGCCGTCGCAGCTCCGCACCGGGCGGCAGAGGCAGAGCCCGGGGGTAGCGACAGGAGCGGGGACGCCTGGAGCACAG
>PVKU01008093.1:0-77828 GCA_004027475.1 Anoura caudifer | reverse complement strand
GTCCTTGCCTTTCAAGACTTCAAATACTTCTTTCCAGCCCCTTCTTGCCTGGAAGGTCTCTTTTGAATCAGCTGACAGTCTGATGGGAACTCTTTTGTAGGTGACTGTCCCCTTATCCCTTGCTGCTTCTATAATTCTCTCCTTCATTTTAATCTTGGCTAATGTAATTTTGATGTGCCTTGGTGTATTCCTCCTTGGGTCCACCTTCTTTGGGACTCTCTGAGCTTCCTGGACTTCTTGGAAGTCTATTTCCTTTGCCAGATTGGGGAAGTTCTCCTTTGTTATTTGTTCCAATAAGTTTTCCACTTGTTGTTCTTCTTCTTCCCCTTCTGGTACCCCTATAATTTGGATGTTGGGACGTTTAAAGATGTCCTGGAGGTTCCTAAGCCTCTCCTCATTTTTTTGAATTCTTGTGTCTTCCTTCTTTTCTGTTTGGTTGTTTCTTCCTTCTGGTCCACTCCATTGATTTGAGTCCCAGTTTTCCTCCCATCTCTATTGGTTCCCTGTGCGTTTTCCTTCGTTTCACTTATTGTAGCCTTCATTTGTTCATCTAATTTGTGAGCAAAATCAACCAATTCTGTGAGCATCCTGATCATCAGGGCTTTGAACTGTGCATCTGATAGGTTGGCTATCTCTTGGTCACTTAGATGTATTGGCTTTGGGGCTTTGATTTGTTCTCCCATTTGAGCAATTTTTTTTTTTTTGGTCTGGTTGCAGCTATTACATAGTGAGGGGTGGAGCCTTAGGTGTTCCCCACAGTGGGGCAGCCCAGTCGCTTGGTAGTGACACTGTATGTGGGGGCGGGGTCTGAGAGGGAACAATGGGGCTTGCTTCACTCTCTCTCGGATTCTAGTCCCTTCTGCCACTTGCCCTTCACCTGGATTATCTGCACTCAAATGTGGGGTCACCTGGTCAGGCAGCCACCTTGCTTGGCCTCACTGTGTCTGCACTGTTGTCACCCCTTGTCTGGGGTCTGCTAGCCACTGGCTGCACGCCTGGGATCTTCCAGCTGCTGCTGCTGCCTGCATGCTCGGGTCTGCCAGGCTCCACTTTTTCCTGCCACAACTGCCCCTCTTACCAGTCTGGATGAATGGTTGTTGGACTTCTGTACAGTTCAATTTTCTATCAGTTCTGGTTGTTTTCTTGTTTCTACATTTTTGTTGTCCTTAATTTTGGTTGTGCGAGGAGGCACAGTATGTCCACCTACTCCTCCATCTTGGCCAGAAGTCTTAAATGCTCTTTGAATTATTGATTCTCTAACTACTTCTTTCAGTATTTCAGGTTTTATGGTATTGTATTAGTATCTTATTGCTACTGTAGCAGGTTACTGCATACATTGTGATTAAAGCAGGTCAAAATTATTCTCTTATGAGGTCAGAGGGCCAATTGTATGCTGGTGGGCTGAAATCAAAGTTTTAACAGGGTTTGTTAGTTCTGGAGGTCTGGGAGACAAGCTCTTTCCTTGCCTTTTCCACTGTCCAGTGACTGCCCACATTCCTCAGCTTTTTGTTTCTTCCTCTATCTTCAAAGCCAGCATCATAACATCTAATCTTCCTCTTCCTCTGCCTCTGCTTCTAAGAACACTTGTGATGGTCTTTGGGCCCTGTCAGATAATCCAGGGCACTTTCTCCATTTCAAGGTCAGTTGGTGAGCAAACTTAATTCCATCCACAACCACAATTCCCCTTTGCCATGTGACCTAACATATTCACAGGTTCTGGAGATTAGGTCATAGACATGGATACTTTGAGTGTCCCATTCTGCTTGCTATAGTTATCTTCATAAATGTTGATATTTTATGTCAAAACAGCAAAACAAAGTATGCAACTCTTTTTCAATGTTCTATGAGTGACTCCTCTTCACAGACAATGAAGGAGCGATTTCCTTATCTCTAGTTGAAATTTATTTATCTTTCTGAATGAATTATTGCTTATTGTCTGATCTGAAAAAGCCTTCTCAATATCAGTATAATTTCTATTGATTTCATTGCTGTTTGATATTAATATTATTTCACAGACTATTAATTTTTATTTGGCTATTCTCTATACAAATAATGATGACAAAAGAAGGTACACTTTATGTGTGTCCAAATCAAGAGGCTGTATAATTTTATTTGTTTAAAAAATATTCCAAAGCCTCTTTCCAAGCTGCATATAGAAATATTATCAACTTTTTGAATAAATTTTTGCTTTTTGTGCTCATGTTTTCTTTTTCTGGTTTTAGAAAATACATCCTAGATCTGTAAAACATTGCTGTTGCTTCATTGCAAACCTTTGAGGGCTGTACAATGAGCAGACTGTCATATTAAATTCTTTAAAGAAAAATCCAACTTACATGATATTTATATATGTAAATAAAATACCCTAACCATGAGAAAGACACCAGAAGAAAATAAATATATATCAGTTAAAAATACATCTTCAGATGCTTTGGTTATAATTTTTCTTCTAAAAGATAAGAGAATAAATGGTGTATCCGTGACACCCTAGTATCATGATGCTGGGTGATTTGCCACAGTGGGTGGCGCAAGTATTTCTGGAAGCCATTCCTATAATGGGTCAGCTGCCCATGACTTTATTATACACAAAAATAACTGCTAGCCTCATAAATGCAACCCACTAATTCCTAAATAGATGTATTTCTACCTCAACTCCCTTTTAGATGTACCCCTAAACAGTCATCATAACAAATTGCAGTTAAAATATCTTATTTTGCATGCCATCAGAAAACATGATCATGTGAATACATGCGTTACACACTTCTCAGGGCTTTGGAAGGGTTCTAAGCACAGGAAGGGTCTTGAGGCTCAGACTTCATGAGCTTTATGGCATAGCTGCTTTAGCCAAGCATGTTCTACCAGGGGCATCCAAGCCATGGCCCAGGACAGCTATGAATATGGCCCAACAAAAAATTGTAAATTTACTTAAAACATTATGACTTTTTTTTGTTTTCATTAGTGCTTATGCATTTAATGTATGGCCCAAGACAACTCTTCTGCCAGTGTGGCCCAGAGATGCCAAAAGTTTGGACACCCCTGTAAGCCAATGGTTACTCATTTTTATTTGGTAAGCTATGTAGCATTTATTTTTGAAAAATAAATATATTTTTCAAAAATAAAGAAGTTACTTTTCTTTGAAGTCAGTAATTGAATTACAAAGTACAGGATCTTTGGTGTAGAAAGAGTATTTTTATAAACTGTATTTGGCTTCTAAAGAATTCATACAAACTGGAGCAATAAGTAAAGCAACAAATGATGATGGAATATTCAACCCTCTGTCCCAGTCTGTGTTCGTGACTGGTTGATTGATTGATTAGGCACAGAAATCCATTTTACTTAACACAGTGAACATTTTCAAGTTTTAAGACAAAAAACAGATAATTAAACACCTTTTATAAATATTAGAAACCACCCCAAATCTAGGTTATATACTAAAATTCAGAGGGAAGAGGAGAGCTCTTAGAAGTTAGGCTGACAAACCAAGAAAAAATATAAACACACTCCAATAAATGATATCTTCATCATTTCTACCATGCTACCAATATATGCCACTGTATCACATCATTTTGTAAATCAAGGAAAATCTCTAGACTCCACAAGCATGAAGATTTACCCTTCTGGTGAAGAGTTTCTACATTTTACTGTTTATTTTCTTAAGGAATCATATGCCCCTTTCCCTGAATATTGTAAAGATAGTCAGAGACTTAGTCAATATTTATTAAGTACCTATTAGGTTCCAGATATTACTAGATACAGAGCTCAATAGTCATCTAGTCCTGGATCTCCAGAAGTTTATTATCTAGCAAAGAAAACAGAATCTTAATCAATTAATAACAGACTGATATTGATGCTAAATACTATAAAAAGTATAAAGTGCTAAGTCATTAAGCAAAACAGAACACTTAAATTGAGGGTGTGAACTTTCATTATTGTTATTAATAACTGTTCATTGTCATGACTTGTCATACTTGCTAATGCCCAAATACCAAGAATTAATTTTGTTTGACTTATTTTTTGTAATATTAAGAATGGCTGGCCCTGTGGCCTCAAAAGCTTGTGAAATTATCAAGTAAATACTCAGCAAAATTTTGAGAATGAGAATATGGTTGTATTTCTAAATGTTTGTTGTACAGGTTTGGAGTGAGGTCTGTGGCAGTTTTAATGGTCTTTTTGATTAGAGCCCACCATGTCTTTTTCTTTCTTTTAAAAAAACTTCATGGTGAAAAAAAATAAAGCTAAAAATATAAAACTTCATGATGAAATACACAACATAAAATTTTATAACAATTTGAAAAAATTCAGGGACGGTAAGTACATGTACAAAGCTGTGCAGTTGTCATCATTACCTAGTTCCTACACTTTCCCATCACCTTGCATGGAACCCCATCCCATACCTCTCCCCTCAGCTCCCAGAAACCACTAGTGCAGCTTCTGTCTCTATGGATTTGTATATTCTGGATTCCCTTCTCCTTGTATTTTTTAGTTATTTTCTTAGTGTTACCTTGAGAAATACAATTAACATCTTAAGCTTAAAACAACCTAGTTTGAATTAATACTATCTTAACTTCAATAGTGTGCAAACACTTTGACCCTATACGTCTCTGTTCCTCCCTCTTGACGTTGTTGTTGTCATCACAGACATCTTTAGACATTTTATGTCCATTGACATATATTCATAATTATTTTGTGTTTTGTCTTTAAAATCACAGAGGAAACTAAAAGAGGAGTTAAAAGCAAAAATACAACAATATTTGCTTTCATATTTACCATTGTGGTTACTGTATCAGTGTTTTTTGTTTATTCAGATGGCTTTGAGATAGTGTCTGGTGTCTTTTCATTTCAGCCTCAAGGACACCCTTGAGCATTTCTTACAGATCAGGTCTACTAGTAATAAATCATCTCAGCTTTTGTTTATCTGAGAATCTCTTAATTTCTTCTTCATTTTTGAAAGATAGCTTTGTCAGACATAGACTTCTTGGTTGACTTGTTTTTTATTGTCCTTGGAAAAAAAGGTCCACTTGGCTCCTTGGAGAACCAGGTACCCACAGTGGGCATGCAGGTGGCTGTCTTTAAGACCTCCACCAAGCTGAGGTGGAGGGGAGGTGAGGCAAGGGTAATACCACAAAGATCTCTTAGGCTGCGACACTATGAACACTGGCTAAATGTTCTCTGGGTTGCTGTGTGTTCACTTGGACTGTTGTTAGAATTCTGATAAAGTTAATTCTGATAGTTTTGTAGTATTTCTGTGGAGCTATGGCCTCTGGATATTTCTACTCTGCTCCTCTTGATGATATGATCACTCTAAATATATATTTTAATATTCATTTTATGATGCTAATTAATTCCAGTATCACTAAGCAAGCATAAAGCCTAACTTTACATTTTACTTGGGGATGACCACTAAAATCAGAATGAGGCTTATATTCAGTTGTATCCATTGTCAGTTCAGCTAGGGGCATTAATATACATCTCTTCACATGACTTCTGTGCTTTATTCCTAAGCAAATCACCATTTATTGTTGATTTACTTAAATTGTCATGTCTTTATCATCTGTTTGATTTATTTAATCTTCATATGGTCCTATGCAATGGACACGCACTCACAAGAAATCCACAGGAAAGAGAGACTGCATAGAAAGGAGGGTGGGAAAATGCAACTTCGGTGGTTCAAGCTACACATACCTGTCTGGAAGCCATATGGATTTTTTCTTCCATTTGAAGCTCTTTGAGAGATAATGGTAGATTATGTGTTTAATCCTTTGTAATATTCCTCCTTCAAGTCATCCTCAGGGCCACCAAGTTTGCTATAGGAAAATGAATCCCTTGTATATGATACTTATTAAAAGGAAAACCTTTTCCTTGACAAATTTCAATGTTACACTGAGTTGCTTTTTCACTATAGCACTATAATGCAATGATAAAATGGAGAGCTTTGGAGAGAGAAGCCATGCTGTTTGGGGTCTTGACTCTCACTCTCAAGTTCCACAGATCATTCCTCCTCTCAGGGTTAGGACACAGGAAGATTTTCTGTTGGTCCATAGCCTCTTTGAGGGCAGACATCATGCCTTTTGCTTCCCCACCACCCACCTGAATGCCTACATCCATGTTTCACAATTAATAGCTGTTCAATAAACTTTCTAAGTGCATAGTATGCCTGAATGTCCTCATTTGTAAAGAATAAAGTTTAGATTCAATGATCTTGGAGGTCTTTTCATGTTCCAATGTCAGAACACAAAGCATTTTAAGCCAGTTATTCTAATTCATTTGTTACATATTCAGTACAATTACTAAAATTCATTTTTCTTTTATTTGAGAAACAGCATTATGTGTTATTTTTAGGCAGAAGAGATCAAGACCACTGTCTGTTCAGTCAGGCCTGACATTGAATCCTGACTCCACCTTTACCACCCTGCCAGGAGCTTTGGGCAAAGATTAAGATAACACCTATCTTATGGTGTTTCTATGTAGAGTAAATAACAAGATCAGGAAAAAAATAAAAATGATGGGTTTTAAGCCCTTACTATAGGCAAGACTCCTGCCACATACCATATGATATAGATATATATGTTACATGGGACACACAATTACCTTGTGAGCAAGGACCATATTACCCCAGTTTGCAAATGGGATCACTGAGACACTGATAGTTTAAGCAACAGTCCCAGGGTTGCACAATTCGTGAGTGGTGAATAAAGGTTCTAATCCAGGCATGTTAAAATGAGGCTGCACATAATACTGAGTATATATAGTAAGTATTGACAATGTGCAGGAGCAGCTGTCACAGCAGTGGAAGGCATGGTGGCAGCTGCAGGGGACGCGTAGGATGCAAGTACACCTTGGAGTATTTGCATCCTATTAGTGCCTTCCTTTAAAGGTTTGCAGACTAACAGAGAAGTTAAACGTTTAGACCAAAAGATATAATGAAGAAATAACCTAAATGCTGTTGGGGCACAAAAGAGAATAATTTGGGCTAGTGAGGGGAATTAGAGGGGCTCTCACAGGAAGTGGCCTTTCAGCAGAGACTCCAGGGATTTTGGCAGGCGGACCCGAGGGCGTCTCAGGTGGAGAGAGCATGAGGAAGTGGGCAAGAGCCTGGAATGGCATGGAAAAATGATTATTTCAGTGAAATGCAGCTTTTAGGAAATAAAGTGGTAGGGGGCCAACTTGGAAAGGTTGTATAAGACTGGTTGTGGAGACTCTGAATGACATGCTAAGGAGTTTGGATTTTATCCTGCAGGTAATGAGGATTTTAGTACCAGTCTGAATTGCATCTTGTGTACTTTCATGGAACGTCCTGCTTCTAGCTAGGTTACATCCACTGTAGCTATTGGCCTAGAATTTGAGCTAAACAAATGGGTGTAGTGTAGAAAATGGCTGCCAGGACACAGAGGCAGATACAGGACAGGGTGCAGGGAGCATCTGCTCCTCCTTGCAATGCTCTATCCACCTTTTCCCCAGCCCCATGGTTTTAATACTACAATCATTTGGTAGTGTTTGCCACCTGCTGAAATATCTCAAAGTCAGGTTGCTGTTCTCTCCTCAATCTCTTCTCCCCTATCACTACTCCGCAGGCCACTTGGCTTTGCAGAATCATTTTCAAAAATGTTTATAATGTCTTACTACTGCCTGTTCCATCTGCTCCTCACTCATGGAGGCCTGGCTCCTCTGCAGGGCCTGGAAGTCAGGCACATGGTGCCAGGAAAGGTTAAAAATGCAGCTTTGCTCTTTCTGTCATGTGGCTATTTTCTATCTCTTTTCATCCATCTTTCCACAGATGACTGAATGCAATCTTTCCTTCCAATGAAGCCAAGGCTTCATCCAATTCTTAAATTAATAAAAAAGAAATAGTATGGACCATCTTAACATTAATATCAACAGGCAAGCACAATGGTGGTAATACAGACACACATAGGAATGTATTAATACACACACAGCATTTCAAAATAAATCTTCCATAGTTGTATTTTGCTAAAACATTGTATGTGAGAGCTTATATGTGTATACTTTATTTTTCTTAATAGACACTAAAGTTAAAGTTAAAGTTAAAATTATAATAATAAAAAACCTTTCTTAAGAGATAGAGTGAATACATTCACACATGGACCATCAAGGTCATCTAAGTGAAAATGATATAAGTGTGCAGGTGAGCTTTTGAATTCTACGGAAGCATTTGACAGGAACACATTAGATAAATACAGAAATGAATATTTTTGAAATAAAAATACTTAAGATTTTAAAAAAGTCTCAGATTTATGTGGTCCTATTAAAATACATTATTCTTTTGAAGATATTAGTCACATTTAATTGTCTGCAGATATACATATTTTTGCCTTAATTTAGATGGCAGAACAAGTTTTATAAAAATTATCCTACATTTCTATCTTGTTTTTTTGATTTAATAAACTTTTATTTAAATGTTTTTATATTTGTATCTGCTGCCTATGGAGTGTGCATTTTGTTTGCTAATTGAAGTACACAGAAAAATTGAAGGAAAATACCAAAGTCCTCAATCAGCAAATAGCAAGAGCTGTCTTTGTTTCAGAGTTGTAAGAATACTTCTAGTGGACTTTCTCAGAATTATTTACTACATTTGTATAAAAAAAGCATGAGGAAAAGTAATGGCACAAAATCAATAAATTGGGAGAGTTGATATCTTTCACCAGTGGTGCAGAAAAACTTCTTTCTGCCTTTATGGAATAAGGTAAAAGAACTTATGAAGTATATAAGACAAGCATTAGTAATTAAAAAAAACTAGATTCAATTATTGTTTGTTATCTACCTTTCACCTTATTATTTATTTGGGAAACAAATAGAGTTCTATTATATTTAGAACATATTATATTGTAAATAAATATAATTCTAATTATAGAATAATAAAATGAGACATTTTTATTAAAATATTTTATTTATTTATTTTTAGAGGGGAGGGTGGGAGAAAGAGAGGAAGAGAAACATTGATGTGTGAGAGAAACATCGACTGGTTGCCTCTTGCACACCCCCCAACTGGGTATCTGGCCCACAACTCAGGCATGTGCTGTGACCAGGAATTGAACAAGCAACATTTCAGTTCATAGGTCAATGCTCAATCCACTGATCCACACAAACCAGGGCTAAAATGAGACATTTTTAAAAAGCCATATTCCTTCAATTCACTTTTTACTGAGGCGTGGTACTTCCTTGTTTTCACTCTCACAAACAGATTAATTATAGTACATAACATTACCCCATACATTTGGAATACAAGAAGTTATAAGCCACATTCTAGACTCAAATTATTTCTTACTAGTAGTGCAAATGGCTTTCTGAAATAAAGCTTTTTGTGATTAATGCACTTCTATTATGCAATTCAATGACCTCATTTTTATCTTTATTTATGACTAACTACAACTCCGCTTTAATCATGAGACACCATTCTGTATGTGTAACATATTGGATGCACATATAGTTTATTAAGCATTACCATTTGAAAGCAAATGTTGGCTTATTAACACTTACAAAGAACACACTCTTGTTTCCAGTATCTGAACAAATTTAAGATTTAATTGGTACCCATGGAATGTGAAAGGAAAACTAAATAAACACTGTAAAACATAACACCATCTTATGGTGTCTTTATATACCAGTCATGATGTATTCTGATGGCTATATTTTAAATATGAAACCATTCAGAGCAAGTGTTCCGACCAGACTCATTTTTCTCTATAGTGTATGACTGTGAACACAATGGATGGCTCAGGGTCATGGAAAGAGCTTGTGCTTTACAGGTAATGACCATGCAAAAATAATGGATTAACATGGCAGGAATAATCATTGGTTTGATTTGTTTATAACACATTTTACTTTTACTATGTTACCTGCTGTCCTCCAAAGGCATCAGGCATATAGCCTGATTCCTGGATTAGATTTCCTGAATGCTCCCCAACCCTTGGCTTCTCTCCATTTCAACAGTGCTCAAACTTGAGCTGAAGGGCTTTTCAAAGGACAGGTTGTTGGGCCCATCCCCAGAGGTGCTAATTCCCTTGGTCTGGGAGGGACCTCGGAAAAGGAGTTTCTAATAAGTGCCAAGGAAATACTACTTCTGCTCGATGGCAACCACATTTGAGGAGCACTACTCTGCCTGCATCTTGTGTTCATTAGGCCCAAGGCCAGTCTCACACTGTCCAAATGCATCTGGGTGTCTTCATAGTCTTTATAAATATTCCTATACCTCTCAGTATTTAGTGTACACAAGATTATATGATTTAATACATATTTGTATTAGAGTCAAACATATTTGTTTTCATTTTAAACCCTTTGAAAGTAGAGAATAGGACTAACATTTTTATTAGAACCATCTGTCTCAAAATGTGGTCCACCAAGTACCCTAAAAAGCAAATTCCTAGCTGTGCCCCAGAAAGAGGCTTTGGGATAGGGTTCCAAAATTTGCATACTAACAAGTCCTTAGGTTATTCTTCTGCACACTAAGAATGGGAACAATTTCCTGGAAATAACACTCTGCACATCAGAGGGACTCTGTGTCCCCTCACAGACTAACATGGAGTATTGTATGTCAAGGAGGCTGAAATGCAGACAGTGCTACACAGGGCCAGGGTGAAGCACAGGCCTCTCTTTCCAGATTACCCCCAGGGGATCTGGAGAATGTGTATGAGATTCTGGCTCAGGAGCGCATTGACTCCTCACAGCACAGAGCCAAGCAGGTCCAGGTCCACTTCCAGCCATCGCCATGGGAAGTACACTGTGGGATGACGAGGAAGGAAGGACGCCTCAGTCCAGTGGGGAGATAACACTGCACCTGCCTGGAGGTCATGTCATAAGACAGGTCAGAGTCAGTGCTTCTCTCAGAGATCAGGCTCTATAACAGACCTAGTGACTCCACACTCATCTCTATGGGAAATACAGACAGTGTATGGGAACAGTGTAGGCTTGAATTCCATGATACCCTAGACTGTTTATGTCCATTGGCTGGGAGCTACTCGCTTTTCTAGAAATGGGAAGTAGGGATGAACAGAAGAGGACACAATCAAGGGCAGTTGGTGCTGAAACGTACTCAAAGGCAGCTTCTTTCTTTGTATATTTAATGCCTCTCTGCCCTTTGACAGGTTGTCTCTCTCTATGCTTATAGTGTCTTGTCTTCTAGGTCCTCTCCACATGATCTGGGCTTTTCCCAGCATGGTGATCTCCAGTAATCACACATGGTGGATAGCTTCCAAGTGACAGTGAGTGGGACCACTATGTCTTCCTCCTGTATAGTCTATGGGTCAAAACGGTCTCACAGTCTCCTCACACTCAGGGTGCAAAAACAGACTCCTCCTCTTGATGGGAGAATAGCAAGAATTGCAGAATTCCTCAGCAATTGGGGTGCTATTCTGGAGTTCCCATTGCAGAATAGCATTTGGAGAGGAGGATATTATTGTGTCAATTTGTGGAAAATAAAATCTATTACTTTCAGAAATGAAAATTAGCAAAACATAATAATTGATTGGGCATACATAGAGAATGAGAGCAATGAGTTAGAGATTATTGCAAGGTGTCTAGGGTCAGGGATGGGAGATGATGTTGGCTCTACCAATACTGCTTTATGTAAAAGGTAAGTTTAGTTTTCTACATGTTAGAATGTGTGGCTATGTGGTGTTGGAAACTATCTAGCTGAAAATATTCAGTAATCAGCTTGAGTCTGATGTTTGAGTCTTGGGTTCACTAAGTAGATTTAGTGATCAGCATGTTTTTGGAAAACTCAGGATAAATGTTTGCACGTAGGGAGAAGGTATGGGTTGCCAAAATACAGGTTGAGAAGAGAAAACTAGGACAGCTGTCATAGAAGGAGTAATAAGAGACTGAAGGAGCAGCCAAAGGGGAGGATGGATTGTCCTAGAAGCAAAAGTGGTGAAGCTCTTTAAGAGAGAACTGAGCCCTGAGCAGTAGCCCAGTTTGTTATAGCATCATCCTGATAAGCCAAGATTTCAGATTTGATTCTTGATCAGGGCACATACAAGAATCAACCAATAAATGCATAAATAAGTGGAACAACAAATTGATCTTTCTCTCTCTCTCCTCTTTATCTAATCAATAAAAAAGAAAAAGAGAGAGGACTGATCAACAGTGTGACAGAGACATGAAATCAGATTAAAACTGAAAATATTCTCTGATATTTTTGACTATAATTAATTGAACTCACATGCAAATATACAGTTTCAGTAGAGTTGTGGGAAGATGAAGAAAATGAAGATGAGAGATGAAGAAGAGGAAGAAACGGGAAGGAACTGCTTTTTGAAAGTTTGGAGAAGAAGGGGAGGGGAAAATATAAGTTAGGTAGCAGCCTGAAGAAAAGTCTTTATAAAGATGATTATATATATACATATACATATTCTTTTTTTAATGTTCCCATTTTAATGCTTTAATGAGTAAAATGTCTAATTCAAATTAAAGCTAATAAAATAAAACTGATTCCAAATGACGTGCCAGCAGGGCGAACCCAAGACAGCAGGTCCTTCCCTTCAAACCCCTGCCTCCCGCCACCTACCCCCTTCTGCTGTCCCACGTTCCAGAGCTTTTCAGAACCCAGTCCTCTGAAGGGTGGGGTCTTGTGACCCCCTTATCATATGTGTCCCCTGCTACATCTGATTTTGCCATAATGCCCCCTGCTCAATTCAAATGCACATCCACGTTAGGCCATGGGGCAGAGTGGGCAACATGGCACTGGGGCAGGCTGAAGGAGGGCTCCCGACCAGACAGAGCCTAAAGGAGGCCACCCTGGCAGGGCCTGGGTGCAAGCAGACTGTGAACGTGCCTGTAGGAGCCACTAAGTGAGCCAAGGAAGTGGATGTGGGAAAAGAAAACTGAGGCAGAAGCTGCCCCGGGGACATGCCAGCCCTGCGTGTAAGACTTCTGTCCCACCCCTGCTCGGAGAGAACACTTCGCATTGCAGACAAAACCACTGGGCTGTGCGGAGGAAGAAAGGTTCCTATACTGTAAGTTCATATTCACCTATTAGGATTTTAAAATGATATATTACAGGTAAGCACTGTATGATTTTATCTGCAAAATGCAACAGGAGATATTAAATCATAAAATATAAGATTTTGCAATATTTGATCTGGACACCTTTTCATGGTGAGGTCTGTAAGTAGATAATCTAAAATCCTACTTTCTCTATTCTGGCTTTTCTCACCTAAGTGGAAGCAAGAGATGATTTTTGTTCCCTTAAATACCAACTTACTTATTCCAGAACACAGATAACACACTATACATGCCAACAACAAATCAGTAAAATTATGTTATTACTATAAACCTAAAAATAACAATAATAGAATTATAATCATGACTCATTTTCTAACGTCCTAAATTTATCCATTATCAACCCAGAGAAAGTTTGTATCAGACAGCTAAAAGACCTCTGATGAAGGTTGAAGGAGGAAGGTAAACTGAAGAAAACCATAGTAAGTAGTTCTTAATCTCTACTGAGCACCTGGTAGGGAGGTACTAAGACACCTAAGGCCTGCCAAAAAACCCAAAGCATCCAGCTGCGGTCTTGGTCTCAAAGTCCCTTCTAGTTAGTGCGATGACACACCCATTTAAGGAAATCCACTCCCCACAGCACTAAACCCCAATTTCAGCTCGTTAATGCTTCAATCTTTTAAGGAGCAAAGGAGGAGTAAAAATAATCAAACCACATTCTTAGAAGGTCCAAAGTTATATTATCTTCAGTTACAACATTGTAATATAATTATACCATTTTCTCTTCTAAGAATCAGCTTATAATTTAAAGAATGACATGACTCAGAGATATTTAGGAAAACATTTCTAGGCAGAGCTGAATTTAAATCATCCTCCAAACACTACATTTTTGTCCTTTTTTTATTGCAATATTTTATCTGAAGGTACACTAAAACTAACAGTTGCTTTTGTTACGTGACTGCCAAGTATCAACTCTACTGCATCCAATAAAGAACCAATAATTACTTCTCAAACATTAAGACACAGTCATTTGTAAAACAGTACCAATTGAGACTGCCTCACATTTATGACTAATCCGTTATAAACAAATACCGACCTTAAAAAGCGCGATTCCAGCGTTGAGTGTAGTCACACTGAGTGCAGACAGGAACACACACGGAGCTCCCTGGCTACGCTGTCCCAGATGGAAGGAAAGTGAAATCGGTTTTACAATGTTGTCCCTGTGAATAAATAAATAAACCCCGATCTTTTTTCTGTATGTATGCTCAGATTCCCTGTACAAATACCAGAACGTTCCATTCCATTCACTTCAATAGAATGAACTCTTTAGAAAGACTGATAATCAACCCCCAGATTCTATGCTTGTTTTTCTACTTCCACCAATTTTTTGACATGTTTAACACAGGCAGGAGTATCTTTTCAGACAACTGAGCAAGTGCAGGCTCCAGTGCAATCTCGGGAAAGACACGACGTCGGAAGGACTCGGCAGGTCACTCGGCAGGTCACATGTACCCCATGTTGCTCTTGGTTTCCCATCTCTTCTTCGCTTCAAACCCACACGCAAGTTTCTTCTTTTTTCGAGCAACCTGTGAATTTTCAGCTTCCTTTTTGGCTTTTACGAAGTTATGGCAGGCAATTGCTTTGGCAATTTTTACACCAAGCTCTCGGGTGGCCAGCTGGTTGCTGAGCTCCTCGGCCTTCTCAATATCCCACTCCTCCACAGCCTGGTCGATGCTCTTCTCCAGGCCTGACTTCTCAACTTTCTTCTTTTTCACAGGAGGTTCAAACCTGTCATTGACTCCAAAATACTGAGTAAGTTCCTTCCACTGTGCTTCACTTGAGGACTGTTGTTCGCTATGAGACTCTTCATTCTTCAATTTACCTTTTCTGGAGCGTTTCCTCTTTTTCCTTCTGAACCTTGAGGTTGAAATTTTCTGTTCAGAGTGTTTTTTATGCAATTCTTGAAATTTATTCCACACATGTAAGGGAACTCCAGAAGGACACTCTTCATACGCATTTACATTTGCCTCTGCGTCAGTTTTTGGTCCACCTGGAGGGAAATCTGCGATCTCTGTTTCTGTAACGGCCCCATCTTCTTCATCTTCCTAAGTTAAGTCCAGAGTTCTCTAAAGTGTCTTCATCTTCGGAACTCAGCTCAACATCACTTTCATTTAGGCCAGGAGGCAGCAGCCCACTCCATATCTTTTCTTCGGTCGGGAGCCAGCCGCTCGGCAGCCATCTTAAGACCCATGTACATATTCTAAGGAGGAGAAAGGGAATGAATGCAGGAGAGAAAGTTGCTGCGTACTGCATTCTGTAGGAGGTGAGGAGGCATGGGAGGAAGTCAGCAGGTAGGGGAGGAGCTAAGTGCTGGCAAGAGGACCTCTCCATGCCTGCAAGCAAAGGAGTGGGCCTTGGAGTGGGTTTGACCATAATGTATGAGCTAGTAGGGTAGGGTGATCTCTTCTAATAGTCTCTGTTTTGCTGCCAAAAATTTAAGCAAGTCAGTGTTCTGAGAGTGAAGAAGTTAGAGACTGTTGGCATTTTGAGGAAAGTATTCAAGATTTGGAATACTTAGTTTACATAAGAAAATAGATTAGAGATAATAAAAATGACTGACTGGTGGTGATGATTGCCTATTTGAGTTGGAGACTACTCATTTTAATGGCATTGTTCTGCATGACTTTCTGAATTTCTTCATTAACATTTAGGGAAGTATGGAAGGAGTAAAGGGTATGAAGGAACTAAGGGTGTTTGTGAGTGAGTAGTTCCTGCTGTCAGTTATGGGATCCAAACAGGACAGCAAAGGAAGAGAGAGAGGTGACCTTGGCTAGCCCAGTGATTAATATGCAGTAGGGTCGACTATTAATCCTTGAATGAATTACTCAGTTACTGATTGAAAAGTTGGCCTCTTTCTTTCTTTTCATATCTTAGGTATGGAGTTTTATGGTACAGCTACTTTGTGAGTCAAATGAAGTTATACATAGAGAGTATGTAAAAATAAAATAGCACACATACAATAAAATAAACAAGGATGCCTCATAGTTACTGAGTATTTTACAGTTCTCAGAGATTATTAAAATGCTTTTATTCTTTGTAAAACCAAGTAATGAATAAACATATTCTAGTTGTAAGATATTCAAATGAAATAAAAAAGTAAAAAATGCAAGTCACCCATCAATGCCATAACCCTCCAAGAGTCTGGTGTGCAAATACCTCCTGGAGTCTGTAGATGGAAGATTGCAGTGCAGGCAGTGGAAAGAGCAGGGCTTTGTGGTCAGGATGTTCCAGAACCAGCTCTGCATATCTGTGTGATCTTGGGCAGGCTTCTGAAATTAGCAGGTCTTCAGTTTCCTCATCTCTAAAATGGATTAGGGGAACTTATCATTGGATCTATTTTCAAATTAAAAAATAATTTGTTTTTGCTTTTTTATTAAATTTATTGAGGTGAAATTATTTAATAGGATTGTATAGGTTTCAAGTGCACATTTCTATAATACATGATCTATATATTGCATTGTGTGTCCACTATCCAAAGTCAAATCATCTTTTGTCACCATATATTTGGTCCTCTTTACTGTTTACTACCCCCAATCCCCTTCCCTCTGGTAACCACCATGCTGTTGTCTGTTTCAGAGTTTCAGTTTTATATGCCACATATGAGTGAAAAATCATGTGGTTCTTAGCTTTTTCTGATTGACTTATTTTGCTTAGCATAATATTCACAATGTCCACCTATGTTGCCACAAATGGCAACTTTTCATCTTTTTTTTTATGGCTAAGTGGTATTCCATTGTATGTATGTATAAATGATTGGATAAATATGTGCTTTTTCCAATCATCTATCAAAGGACACTTTGGTTGTCTCCACAGCTTGGCCATCATGAATAATGCTGCAATGAACATTGGGGTGCATATATCTTTGTGAATAAATGTTTTCACGTTTTTCAGGTTGATACCCAGAAGAGGGATTGCTGGGTCATGTTGTAACTCTATTTTTAATTTTTTGAGGAACCACCGTATGGTTTTTCCATGGTTGTACCAGTTAATATTCTCAGCATCACTGAGTGAGAGTTCCTTTTTTTCCACAAGCTTTCCAACACTTATTATTACCTGTCTTGTTGATAAGAACCATTCTAACAAGTGTGAAGTAGTATCTCATTGCAGTTTTGATTTGCATTTTCCTAATGGCTAGTGAAGTTGAGCATTTTTTTATATGTGTTGTCCACTTGTATGTCCTCTTGGGAGAAGTATCTGTTCAGGTCCTCTCCATGTTTTTAAAGAGGATTGTTTGTTTGTTTGGTGTTGAGTTCTATAGGCTCTTTATATAATTGGGATGTTAACCCCTTGTCAGAGCTGTTGTTTGCAAATACCATCTCCCATTTGGTGAATTGCCTTTTTTTTATTGGTGGCTCGTTCTTTTCTTTTCTTATTTTTTCTTTTCTTTTTTTTTTATTATGTAGAAGTTTTTTAGTTTGGTATAGTCACATTCACTTATTTTTGCTTTTATTTACCTTGTCTTTGGAGTGAAATTAATAAAATCTTATCTAATACCAAGGTCCATGAGTTTAGTACCTATGTTTTCTTGTATTACTTTAAAAATAATTTAAAAAATTATTTTTATGAGACATCAAGAGAATTTTCACTGTAAGATAGTATGTCCTGTCTAACCTTTAGTATCTTCTTACAGAATTGGTATGAATACCAAACACAAAAGGGAGAATACAAATTAAATAGTTATACCAGTGTCAGTTTATTTTTTTTTAATTCTCAGGAAATATATATATCTGTTAACTGCCAATGCAATTTCCCCAGGCTCATTTGTTTAATTAAGTTAAGAATGTTTAATTCTTCTTCTTCTTCTTCTTCTTTGTCTTCATCTTCATCTTCGTCTTCTTCTTCTTCTTCATCTTCTTCTGAAGGACTGCTGAGAATGCCACACAGTAAGGCTGTGGTTTCTGAGACCATTTCACTCACAGACTTTTCTAGAGGCATTCTCTCTCATAACTTTTAAAAACTCAGTCCTTTGGGGGACAACAGGTGTTGTTATCCCATGTCTCAGATGTGGAAAGCTCAAGGTCAGTCACTCAGTGATGCACCAGGACACAGGGGTCAAGAATGCTAGTCCCCAAGTTAAGAAGCTTCATCAGCATATCCAACCAGAATCTCAGAGGTACATACTGATATGTTAAAGTCATATAAGTTTCCCTTTTCTACACATGATAACCTCAAAGTTTAGAAAGAAAAAACAAGATCAGTCTTAGATTTTATCTGCTTTGCCCAAGAGTTTCAACTATTTCAATTTTTAAATTTACCTAATAGATTTATACATATTCTGTACCTGGTAAAAATTAATACTCTTAAAATAGAGCTGTGTGTGTTGATTCAGTGGTACTTTTCCAGAACAGTACAATAATTCCAAAGTTGTAATTATTCAATTAATATTGACTGCAAGATTCAGATTATGAAATTTAAAAATTCTCAGTAGTGTCTGATTAGGGTGCTTTTGTTTCAAGTAAAAGAGAACCCAACACAAAGTGGCTTAAACATTAACGTTATTTCTTGGCTCATGAAATTGGAATTCCAGAGGCATTGAGCACTCCAGAACTGATTCACCCAGTGGTTCAATAATATGGTAAGGGGCCAGGCTCTTCCTGACTCTGCACTCTATCAGTCCTAGTGTCTCTTTATTTGCAGCTCCCAAGATTTTACACAGGCTTCTTGCTAAGGTTCTATGCTTTCCTGTTATGTCCAAAAGAGACTTTACTCCAGTTCTTTAGAGAAAAACTAATACAATTCTTCCTGAGAGCCTCTCCTCAGGTCTAAGTGGCCCTAACTGCATCAAGACCCTGATCCAGAACCCATCACCAGTGGATGACTAGACCTACTCAAACCAGATTACACAACTCAATCCAGGATCTGGATGTGGGAATAGATTTGGCTTCCTGGATTTGCATGGACTCTATCAGGAGTGGTTAGAACAGATCCCAGAAAGAGGGAAGGAGGAATGGATACTGAGCAGACCCAAAGAGAACTGTTCAATATGACATGTCTCAATGGACATTCCATTGTATCTATGTTAAGAGTGAACTCCATGACTAGCTCTGTGTTTTTCACATATGAAATGATTATTACTCAGAGTAGTTACAGGTGGTGGAGGGTAGTCTCCCAGGAAAAACAGGCCCCAGACCAGACAATCTTGGGCTTAAACCCAATTTTCCACTAATAAGTGACATAATATTTGGCAAATTACTTAATATCTGTAAGCCTCCATTTCCTAATTTGTGAAGTGTGAGTAGTGACAACCAACTCAGGAATTCCATTTTAAATGCAAAAAAAAAAAAAGTGTAAGCACATTCTAATGTGATTTGACACAAATCCCTAATAGCTGAAAAATACCATGCAAAGCAATAGAAGTGATCTTCCATCTCTATTTTTTTTAAGATTTATTTATTTATTTATTTATTTATTTATTTTTTAGAGAGAAGTTAAGGGAGGGAGAAAGGGAGAGAAACATCGATGTATGACTGATTGCCTTTTACATGTCCCCAACCCCTGACCTAGCCCTTGACCCAGCCATGTGCCCTGACCAGAAATTGACCTGGAGACCTTTCATTTTGGTTTGCAGGATGATGCCCAACCTACTGAGCCACACCAGTCAGGGCCCATCTCTAAATCTTCTGAAGTGACTCTGTAAAGCCAAGGTAAATTCTTGGTTCAGGTCACTTTGTTACTTTCTACAGAAAAGTGAATACCTTTACTAAGTTATGTGTAATACCTTGCCATGTACTATGTTGTCAATGTTAAAATCAGTGCAGGGCCACCAGACTTGCTAATCCTCTGTTGTAATCGACAGAATATTCATTTAACAAATATTGAGTTCCAGCACAACCAAAAGGAGGATAACAACCATTCTAAAATCAATAAACAACCAGAAATTCCAGAAAATCAAACTGCATGGAATTCCGACAACTAAGGAATTGAAGAAACAGTCAACCACCGCACACAGATGGGTAAGAGGGTGGGCAGAGAGAACTCACAGCAAGGCGATGGACCAAGCGGGTGGGGCTCACAAGAGAAACTGCGGGGAGGCAGGGAACCATGTAGGCCAGGCTGGCTGAATGGGAAACTAGGACTCAGAGCTGACTGTAGACTAGGTGGGAGTTGCCACTGTGGGAGAAACTCCCAGTCTCACAGAAGGGTTCATTGGAAATTGGGCTAGAGCTGAGCAGGCAAGCTGCACTGTTCCCTCTCTGACACCTCCTGCACAGGCAATGCCTGAAGCGCAGCAAGGAGGGTTGCCCAACCTGGTGAATATGTAAGGCTCTGCCCCCTCACAACTTAAAAGGTGCCCCAGGACAAAGAAATAGGGCCCAAATGAAAGAACAAAGCAAAACTGCAGAAGGAGAGCTAAGCAATGAGGAGATTGTGAACCTATCTGATGGAGAATTTGAAGCCCTGGTAATCAAAATGCTCACAGAACTGATTGAGCCTGGTCAATCAGTTCACTGCCTTCACATGAAAGAACAAATGAAGGATACCCAAAATGAAATGTAAAATATTCAGGGAACTAACAGTGACAGGTGGGAAACCAGGAGTCAAATCAATGATTTTGAACAAAAGGAAGAAATAAACATCCAACCAGAACAGAATGAAGAAACAAGAATTCAAAAAAAAAAAAAAAATGAAGACAGGTTAGGAACCTCTGGGACAACCTGAAACGTTCCAATATCTGAATTATAGGGGTTCAAGAAGGAGAATAAGACCAAGAAATTGAAAACTTATTTGAACAAATAAGGAAGGAAAACTTCCCCAGTTTGGCAAAGGAAATAGACTTCCAGGAAGTCCAGGAAGCCCAGAGAGTCCCAAGAAAGTTGGACCCGAAGAGGAACACACCAAGGCACATCATCATTAAAGATACCCAAGATTAAAGATAAAGAGAGAATCGTAAAAGCAGCGAGAGGAAAAGAGAGAGTTACCTACAAAGGAGTGCCCATAAGGCTACCAACTGATCTCTCAAAAGAAACCTTGCAGGCAAGAAGAGGCTGGAAAGAAGTATCTGAAGCCATGAAAGGCAATGACCTACATCCAAGATTACTCTATCCAGCAAAGCTTTCATTTAGAATGGAAGGGCAGATAAAGTGCTTCCCACATAAGATCAAGTTAAAGGAGTTAATCATCACCAAGCCCTTATTCTATGAAATGTTAAAGGGACTTATCTAAGAAAAAGAAGATCAAAATTGCAAACAATAAAATGACAACAAACTCACAACTATTAACAAATGAACCTAAAAAAAAAGAGAAAAACAATGAAAACAAAAACTAAGCAAACAACTAGAACAGGAACAGAATTAGAGAAATTGACATCACATGGAGGGTTTTGAGTGGGGAAGGGGAAGGGAAGAATAGGGGGAAAAGGTACAGGGAAGAAGAAGCATAATCGGTAGGCATAAAATAGATAGGGAGAGATAAAAAATGGTACAGGAAACAGAGCAGTCAAAGAACTTATATGTATAACCCATGGGCATGAACTAAGGGGAGGGGGATGCTGGAGGATTGGGGGTATAGGGTGGAGGGGGGATAAAGGGGGAAAAATTGGGAAAACTGTGATAGCATAACCAATAACATATACTAAAACACATAAACAAATATTTGTTGAGCACTCAGAATGTGACAAGAGGTTTTTCAGGTGCTAGCTATAGCAGGGATATTCAACACATGTCCAAATCATATTTTAATTTCCTGTAAGAAGAATCCTTCATGTTGAAAATTTTCAATATAAAGGATGTGTCAAAAATTTTTGCCAATGCCTTATAAATGGCTTGACTTTCTCAAGTAGTTTTGTATATTTCAAACCCCTATTCACAATCAGTTTTAATACAAAAGTCAAACTTGGGTGTCATGCTGTTTGTAATATGATTTATTCAATGACAGGAGATTGTTTCAGAGCTAAATTCAAATTAAGGAGTCCTTAATTTCTGGAGGACTCCCCTTTTGCTAGGTTCTTTGCTGAGCACCTTGTAGCTTTTTTGTTCCAACAGCTGGAGAGGCACTGGCATTTGTTCTGGCTCTGAGGGCTTGAGGCTGACCAAGGAGCACTAAGAAGAGCATGGTGGGGAGGAGAGCAGGTTGATGGTTAGGGCTGGGAGATTTGTACTGAACATTGGTCATTGATCGCTGGATCTGTGGGAGCTGCCTTTCTTTTGACCCACTGCCCTTTCAACAAGAGCCCTTCAATGTTTATTTTGCTTTAGGAGTTGCATCTTCTTCTTTACTTTCCATGCCATTTAATTTTTGTAGTATCTTCCTCTTGTACATTTCATTAGACTGCTTTACAGATCAAATTGGGCTCCATCAAGAGGGGCTGTTTTGAGGCTTCCTTGAAAACTCTTAGTACAAGGTTATGTTGCAATATATCATTTAAAAAATCCCAGCTTCACCATTTACTAAGATAGATGGTAATTTTTAAATATATGGGTGGTGTCTCATGACACTGGTGAGAAACACAATTTCAATCATGCCATGACTTATCAAGTGTCCTGGTCCCAGTGGAACAGGACCAGTCTTTACAGCACTTACACAGTCAGGAGCTCCATCTGTTCTGGGCTCTAGGTAGAGTTTGTATCTAGAGAGAGGAGAGCTGTCTGGCTCATGGATGCTGGGAAGCAGATGACTCACGAAATGCACAAGCAACATGGCCAGCACATCTCATCGTAGGTTCTTAAGGTGGAAGCAGCTTCCAGTTGTTCTCAGTGATTCTTGACAGATTTATTTCTTATTAAAAATTTTTTTTTACATTTTCAATTACAGTTGACATTCAAGATTATATTGTTTCAGATGTACACCATTGTGGTTAGATAATCATATACTTTACAAAGTGACCCTCCCAATATTTCCAGTACTTACCTGGCACTATTCATAGTTATTACAATATTATTGATTATAGTCCTTAGGCTGTACTTTCCATCCCCATTACTATTTTGTAACTAATAATTGGTGCTTCTTAATTCTTTCACCTTTTCACCCAGCCCCCAAAGCCCTCTTCCATCTGGCAACTCTCAGTTTGTTCTCTGTGTCTATGAGCCTGTTTCGGTTTTGTTTGTTCATTCATTTTGTTTTTAGATTCCACATGCAAGTGAAATAATAAGGTATTTGTCCTTCTCTTGACAATAGAGTTTAATTCTCTGTTGCTGTCTAACTTGTTTTGGGTGTTTTTTTTTTTTTTTTATTAGCAGACTTTTATTTCTAGAAAAGAAGTGCTGCAGGGCAGTAAACCACCAGTGAGAAGAGAGCAGGCAGAGAGCTGTACCATGCTTGAATGTATATTCCTCCCATTTCGTCTTTGTTATCAGCCCTACCAGTAATTCAGAATTATCACTCGGTAACAAGGCTCAAAAGTATCACAATGCCAGGCTTGAACCAAAGGGGCTTTTGACAAATATAATGTTAGCTCTAGTGTTCTATTTGTAGCAGTTTGACCATAAATGTAGAAAGTAGAATGCATGTATTACTGATTATATTTCAATTATTAAATATCAGACTCTCTGAGTAGAACATTCCCTGACACAGTCCTTTCAATAGGTTTTATTTTTGCTACATTTCTCAAGATGTGAATTGACACTCTTTAACAAAATTATCTGATAGCTGAAAATTCTGCGGATACAACAGAGCAGGAAACATGTAGGGATGGTGAGGAAAATTCTTATACACCCGAAGACAAGAGGAAAATAGATAAGAAGTACTTAACATGAGGATAATTGCATGACCATTTATTAAAAACATTAAGGCTGATTTAAAGGGTTTCCATTGCCCTCATTAGATGTTCCCATATTTTTTTTCAGTTTTCTTGAGATATAATCAACATAAAATATTGTATGAGTCCAAGATGTACAGAGTGATTTGATTTGTTTCAAAATGATTATCACAGTAGATTTAGTTAACATTTATCACCTTAGAGTTTCAATTTTTTTTCTTATGATAAGAACGTTTAAGATTTACTCTCTTAGCAACTTTCAAATATATGATAAAGTATTGTTTCCATGTAGTCATCATGCTGTACAGTACAGTCCTAGGACTTACTTATCTTATAACTGGGTTTCTTTTACCTTTTGACACCTTCTACCCATTTTGCCCACTCCCCACCCCCACCTTTAGTAACTAATAATTTGTTCTCTGTATCTATATATTTTTTAAAGATTCCACTAATAAGTGAGAGCATATGGTATTCGGCTGTGTCTGATATATCAATTAACATAATGTCCTCAAGGTCCATCCATGTTGTTTCAAAGGGCAGGATTTCCTTCTTTTCTAGGACTGAATAATATTCCATTGTATATATACCACAGAGTTTTTCTATTCAGCCAATTGTTGATGGACATTTAGGTCCTTTCTATGTTTTGATTATTGTAAATAATGCTGCAATGAACTTGAGAATGCAGATATCTCTTTGAAATAGTGATTTGTTTCCTTTGGATAAATAAATAGAAGTGGAATTTCTGGATCATATGGTAGATTTATTTTTAAATTTTTTGAGAAACCATTTGTTTTTAATTTTAGTTTTTATCATTAAGCAAGTAAATCTTTACATATTTAGAGACCAGAATGTAGAACTATTTTTGCATCTATAATCCATTATTATTTTTTAAATTTATTAAAAAAATGACTTTTAGAGAGTAAGAGGAAAGGAGAGAGAGAGAGAGAGAGAGAGAGAGAGAGAGAGAGAGAAAGAGAGACATCGATTTGTTGTTTCACTTATTTTTGCATTCATTGGTTGATTATTGTATATACTCTGGCCAGGAATTGAACCTGCAACCCTGGTGTATTGAGACAATGCTCTAACCAACTGAGCTGCCTGACCAGGACCTATTCATCCATTATTTTTAATTAAACAAATGTGCATTTCATGCTTTCTAATGGCTACCCTCTCTGAGGCTCTGAGGATATTGCTTGTGTCTTGTGACTATTCCTTAACTGTTTGTAGCCTTAGTTTCTTCATATGTAAAATGGGAATATTTTGTCAAGAGGCTGCTGCCTTTACTCATTAATTACAAATATTTACTCTGAAGAATTCCAGTGCTAACTAGAGTGATCATAGTGCCTTGTGTGGGGTCTGGCTGAACAGGGTCTCCTATCAGTGAGATCTCCTGAGGAAGATCCTAGATGTCTTCCAAGTAAGTGTGGGTATGAAATTAGGTGTTTATAGGTTCAGAATTCCATGCTGACGGTGTGACCTTGAGTGAATACTATCTGTTCTTCAGTATCCTTCTTTTAGAAACATACAATAATGTTTACAGAGGGTTTTTTCAGGAATTACAGATAATGTGAGAATAAAGGCCCAGTGCAGCTGTGACTGGAGTGCAGGTACTCAAACATGGGGAGGTTTTGGAGGAACCTGAAAATGCTTTTTCCCTCCAAAATGCCTTTTGCTTGCACTGACCCTACCATATGCTTATAAAACTCATACTCTGCATTCTTTATGTTAAGGCACTAAAACATGCTGGCAAAGTTCTAAAATGATCTGTGAGGGGAAGACTTTTGATCAATGACTAGTCATGAATACTGGAGTTTACTCAGTGGATGCAGTGAGTCCCAGAGTTCCGATATGTGGCAAGGGAATTCTGGCAGTGTCATGAGGATCAAAAGGGCAGGGCCATATCACCAGGGCCAGTGGTCAGCTGGAGCCCCCAAATGTGGGTACTTAGGCTCCAGGCTGCAGAGCTGAGGGAAGAGGGACAAGCTCTGCAAAGGAGCATCGTCTACTCTTACATCCTGAAGGGCAGCATGGTGGCACACAGCTAAACATGCCACAGTGCTTCAGATAAGACACCTCTTAGAAGCCTTAGGTAGATCCCTCTTTCCAAGGGATGTAGAATGATTATTTTAGTGATTGATAAGTTCTTATCAAAAAACAAAAACAAAAAGATTACCTTAAAAGGAAGTAACCTAACTAATATGACAAAAGTCACTTCCTCAGGCCCTCTTTGCCAGAGCTCGCTGGACCCCATAAAGCATGACTGACCCTAATTGTTTTAAGAGTTCTCATCCTCAGGACTAGAAAATTACTGGAAGCACCCTGAAGGTGCAGAGGCTCCAGGAATTTGCAAAACAGGACATACCAGACCACAATGACCACTAGCACCCTTCACCCAAAGATAGCGTCGAAACAAGTTGCAGCCCAACTGAAACATCCTGTTCTACGACCACAGCACTGCCCAATAAAAACTCAAAGCCCTAACCCCCCAGTGCTGCTGCTGGTGCATATTTCTGCACCTAGTCATTTCCCTCCCTTGGGAAAGTAAAAATGAAAACCTTTTACTCTTTGCACATTCTTCTCTTTGTGAATTCCTTCATAGCCCATGCCAGCAACTATTCTAACATTTTGGTGGTCTGTGCAGGGACATTCTCTACTTCTCCCTCTCCTTCAGTCTCCTGAGACTTGCGACTAGGGGAGCAGGGGGCAATGGAAGCTTGACCCGGGCTAACCCCCTAACCCTGTCTCTGTGAGGTTCAGAGAGAGGATTCTGATGCTTCTCCATCTCTCTAGACTCTGTGGACACCCTCCTCATCCATCTTTAAGGCCAGCAATTGATAAGTCTCTCTGAATCTCAGGATGAAAATATACTATTAAAGTTGATAGTTCATCCCCTTTTCTTGTTGTAAACCCCGGTACTGGGTCTATCACTTTCCCAGGGTTTCGGCTGGGAGGGATGCCTCCAAATGTCTCCCTGCTGGTTCAGTCTGCTTTTAGGGCCCAGGGACACCTAGCTCTGAGGCAGAACCTCATGTTGGGTCTGCCCTCAGGCTCGAGGATGCTCAGCCCTGGCTGCAGACCTCAAGGTCTTTTCCATTGGGGACATCCTTCGCAAACCTTGCCTCCCTCCACTTGGTTGTTCTCACCCCTGAGATATCCTTCTATTTTATTTTGTATAGGTCTAACCAGGGACAATGTTCAATCAACCCTGCCCAAGGACTCCCCATTGGGTTGTCTACTTAAGAACTTGAAGGCTCTGGGACTTACTGACCTGAAGCCCAAGTACTTGATTTTCTATTGCAATATTGCCTCAATATAAACTGGGTGACCAGGAAGTCTGGCCCATGTACAGGTGTCTGAACTATAATAATATCCTCCAATTCTACCTTTACTGTTGCTGTCTTTTTTCCCTCCTTAGATTTAATTCTTGAGAGGAGACAAGATTTTCAACTTCAGTGAGGATTCCAAGGATTCCAGGGATTCCAGGCCTCTTTCTCCTAACTCTGCCTCTTCATTCAAAGTTACCTCACTCTAACACTCACCCCCCTCCCAGACTGTAAAATGCTCTGATTTCTTCCCCTGGAGATCTGGGAGCTGCTCAGTTCTGGGTACAAATGGGTCTGCCTCTCAATGCAGAGAGAAATGGTGGCACTTTAAACTCAAGCCACTTTTCTGCCCCTTCTCCTGTCTCTTTTAACACCCCCTCCAACTCTTCTCCTTACTTCTACTCCTTGGACCTCTCCCTCTGTCCCCCTTCAGACTGGGTTTCTCCCAGCCACACTTGTTCCTGCCATCTCTTTCAAGAAGCTCCCAAGAGAAAACTAATCTTGAGACTGACTGAATGTTTGCTAACCATCTTTCTTTATTATTAACTTCCATGAAAGCCTCAGGGACAGCTTAACAGCTCTACTCATAATGGCCCAAAGCAGCCCAGAGACTTATAGCGATACCTCTAACTCTCAGCTTGCTACATATCTGTCTCTCTGAGTGGGTTAAATCTATTCCCAGGGCATTTGGCTAATGCTCTCATCACTGGTAAGATCACCTTCAGGCACAGGGTGAACACATCCATCTCTTTGTATGTTTTTGTGGTGTGGACTACACTCCAGTCCTCCATCTGCAGCACATATCTTCTGTTACCAGATTTCTGACCTTTCAGGGGCCAAAGCAGCCCCACCCAGGCTCTTTCCTGCTGCTCAATTCCTTGGAGCCAAGACATTATTTCCACCACTCATTAACAGTCCTTAAAGCTTTTATTGAGAGTCTCAGCAGGTCTTCTTGCTTGGTATTTAAGACCTTCCATCCCCTTTCCAGTCTTCTTAAAACTTGTCAAAAGCAAGTGAGAAAAATCTTGTGCTTTCTCTATAAAAATTTAGTAATTCAAATCATGTGTATGGCCTACATGAGAGATGTGTTTGTCTGTATATTATAGGTGGTATGTTTTCTGCTTCTGGATAGCAAAACTAGGCTACATTTTATTGGCTCAAAAATATTAAATACTAATATAAATTAAACAGGATCCTGTGGTTTGGACAAATTATTTGATATCAAAACCAGTTTTAAGTCTGATCAATGTCTTTTGGGGTCATTATATATATATATATATATATATATATATATATATATATATATATATATATAGAGAGAGAGAGAGAGAGAGAGAGAGAGTATTGTTTTACAACAAGGTTATGTTACAATCTTTTAGTTAAGCTTGTTTGACAACTTTCCCAAAGTCTGAATTTTAAAAGACCTTTTAACTGAGAAATGACTTGGGTGTTCCAATGGGCCCTGGAATGCCTCAAGGATTTATTTTCTCTCCTTATAAAAGAGAAGTTTCTGAGCAAATCAGTACTATTTAATAGGCTCAAAATTACATGGGAAGCTTTGCCAAACAGAATAATAATAACTATTCTGTTTGGATACATATATATTTTATCAAAATACATGCCCTACAAATTTCAACCTGCCTTAGGAAGAAACTAGCAAAAATTTAAAGTAAATTCAAACAGGAAATTCTTAGGGGTAACAAGTATCCTTTCAGTGACACTGGGCAAGCCAACAGTGATGGTTCCCTGTGGGGACATCAAACAGTGGTACTCTGGGTATTTGTAATCCAAACACTGGGAATTTATGAATTGTTTCCAATGCTCAGTGCATACTTCTGGTAAGTCCTGTACAGCATTTTAAAATCTTACATACTGTTTGGCCTTTATATATTTTGAAATTTTGTGTTGAACCAGAAAATATGGGCTTTATATTGTTCTTTTATGTCATTTCATAATTGTTATTACTTACCAAGAAATTGTCATCTTGAAATGTTATATCTTATAAAAAGCAAAGTTCTTTATTAATTACATTATAATCAAATCTATAAACATGTCATTTTTCTTTTGTCATTTATAAACAATCATTGTTTTACTCTAATACATTTACAAATATATCTTTGGAAAGGTTCATGAAGAGAACTCTGGCTTACTTTAAACCACAGGTATCTAAGCAGGTCATATTTTTAAAATAAATGAAGATTTATGGAACCCTAAGGAATAACTGGATTCATGGAAATACAGGCACATAATCAAGACAAACAAATTGATTCAAAATATTGATAATTTTAAATATTTTTGTTTTCCAGGTATAAGAAAACTTGTCTTGTTTTTCCTCTAGGGCAATTTGTAAAGCATACCCTCATAAGCAATATTGGAACATTTATTTTTTTCTCCCTATCTAAACCCTCCATAACTCGGTAACTCTTAATGAGTGAATATTATTTTCATGGCAATATATTTGTTTGTATAAACTCAATAAGAATATGTTCTCTTTATATTAGCACCGGTTTGAAAATGTGGTTTTATTAACCAGGTCTTTGTCTGGAATGTCATGATTGAAAGAGTCATGCCTGAGCTCTGGATGTCACCAGAAAGCCTTAAGGAATTCCAGTTGACTTTTGAAGCCAATAAGAGCCCCTTGGAGAAATGGCCTGGTACCTTGCCTGGTCATGTAGTTCATGACAATGTTTCCAGGTAAGGAACAAAGGTTGCTTTCCTGAAAGATGGCAAGGAAGGAACATTTTTGGGACCTCAAGAGCTTGAGGAACCCACCCAAACTTACAGGTATTCAGGAAAAACCAGACAGCAATTGCCTGGCTTGCCTTCTTTGCCCTGAGAGGGTGATTAAAGCTCAATCTGAGGGTTCCTTGTAAAATTCCAACAAAGCAGATTTAAAAGAGTCTATATAATCAACTACTATTCTTGTAGTGTTCATACAAATAATCAGGTCAAATTGAAACTGGACTTAAAACAGTCTCTCTAATAAAATGAGGGTGATTTTAAAGAGAAAAATTGTGTTTCAATGGAAGTCACAATGTCCCATTGTCTCCTACAAACTGAATTAAAACCTAATTTTAATAATCTTCTTCCAAGCTAATGTTTCATTGTTTTCATCTCTTGACTGGAATTATTGAAAGCTACTGATGCAATGTCAGCCATACAGATTTCATGTACTAATCTGCCTTTTCCTTTTTGGGGTTTTAAGGCCAATATCTAGTCCTGGTTTTTCCTGGCTGACTCTTTTCCTAGGTCCCATCGCAGCTCTTCTCTTTATCATCACTTTCTGGCCATGTCTCCTAAAATATCTTATGTCTTTTATCCAACAAAGCATCCAAGCTCTAGGATGCTCCTTTCTCAAATGACCCCTAGCTACAGCTCTTGCCTTTTGGGCTTTCCAGTTCCACCCTCTCCATCTTGGTGACCCATACCTGGATCCACAGATAGGGACAACTCTACGTCCATAATCCACAGGAAATAATTCCAGAAGAGAACTTCGTCCCTACTCCCTAGAACCAAAACTGGTCCAGGTCATGAAGAATAAATTCATCTCAAATACCAGAGGGGGGAATAAATGGACAAATGCCACTTTTTCAGGCCCTGCTCCCCAGAGCTGGCTAGACCCCATAAAGCATGACTGACCCTAATTGTTTTATGAGCTTTTATCCTCAGGACCAGAAAGTTGCTGGAAGCGCCCTGAAGGTGCAGAGGCTCCAAGAACTTGCAAAAAAGGACAAACCAGACCACAATGACCACTGGATCCTGCACCCAAAGAAAACATCAAAACAAGTTGCAACACAACTGAAACATCCGGCTCTACACCCTCCACATTATCTGATAAATGCCCAAAGTCCTAACCCTCCAGTGCTGCTGCTGGTGCATATTTCTGTACGTAGCTGATTCCCTCCCTTGGGAAAGTAAAAATGAAAACCTTTTACTCTCTGCACTTTCTTCTTTTTGTGAATTCCTTCACAGCCCATGCCAGTGACTATTGTAACATTTTGATGGTCTGTGCAGGGACATTCTCTACTTCTCTTTCTCCTTCTGTCTCCTGAGACTTGTGACTAGGGCAGCAGCAGGCAGCAGAAGCTCGACCTGGGCTAACCCCCTAACCCTGTCTCTGTGAGGTTTGGAGAGAGGACTCTGATCACAGCCCACATCACCGACTACTCCAACACTAATTAACACTCCTTAACCATTAAGTTAAGTATAGCATTCTGCAGAGGGTGTTAGAATAGCCTGTTTTGAAAGGGTTTCATAGTCAAATCAGCTTGGCACTTGTTCTCTTGTTAATACATATTTGAGCATGGAAAGTGCTGGAAAGTCCTGCAGTAAGTACGTTTGCTTGCCTTCACTTGAGCCAGTTGTTTACCAAACTTTTTGACAACAGGCTACTTAATCAGGTCCCACAGAATTTGAGAAACATGGCTCTGTGGTTGAGGCAGGCAGTATGCTGGCACACTGTGTGTGGTGTGCCCTTTTTGTGTATCCTGTAGCCTAGAGCAGGTGGTATTAGATCCTCATAGTTGCCCTGCTGTCAGGTATATGAATTCACTCTTCCAGTCAATCTATACTGAGGGCCTATCCAGTGCCAAGCACTGTTGTAGGCACTGTAAGTACTCTTTTGAAGCTTCTATTTCATTAAAGCAGGTGGTGAACACACAAATGTTTAAAGTGGAAGTAGTGATCAACTGCTCTGAAGAGAAAAGCTGAAGTGTGGAGGATACTCTTTTCTGCCTTGCACTGGAAGAAGGCCTCTGGGATAAGGTGAGAATTGAGCAGGGCAGGGTTGAGCCTGGCAAAGAGACTTCCAGCTGGAGAGGGCAGTGACTGAAAAGACTGTGATGAGGGAATCTGCCTTGACTGCTCTAGAATTAGCTCAAAGTGTAGTGACCTGAGCTGGCAGAAATGGTGGGGAAGAGGCAGTGGGGAGGGCCTGGGGCAAGGCCTTCCAGGCAAACACAAAGACCTGGGGCTGGATCTGAAGAAGGTAGTGGATCCATGGGGGCTGGTTTATGTTCCTGAGCAGTACGATGTTGGCTAGGTGCAGGTATGTACAGGGTAGACATCACAGAGCAGAGGGCAGAAACAGGGCATGGATGGTTAGTGGAACTTCTGCCACTGGGGTTGGGCCCAGGCTAGTGGCAGTAAGTATAGTGGAAAGGAGTTGAATTCTTTAGCTATGTCTAAGGTAGAGCTGATAGAGTTTGCTAATGCGTTAGGTGTGGAATCAAGTCAGGGTCAGAGCTGTTACTGCCCAGAGATTTAGAGAGCAAATAGATGACATGAACTAGTTGGTTTCCCAAAACCACTCTGGCTCACTCAGACTCTAACTCTAACTAGCCGTGTGACCCAGAGCTTCTCTAATTGTTCTCCCTCTTCTGTGCAATGGAGATCAAAATAGCAGTCCACAGGATGAGTTGAGATAGTGCAAATGATGGGCCTGTAAGGGCTCAAAGACCGTAATTTTTAGTATCCATAGTAGAAATATTTAGAAATGGAAACAATTGCTACTTAAATAATTAACCATAATTTTAAAATATGCAATCAATTAAATATAATTAAAGAAGTGGATATTGGGAAAGGGAAAAAGTTGGACCTTTAAATATAAGTGTATTCTGATATATGAACATGAGAATAAAGATTCACAAGGAACCGAGAGAAAATGGTAGGGAAGACATCTACATTAACAAACATCCAGTCAAACTTGTTGGAGTCTGTAAGCAAATGGACAGCACCAGGTGTGCATAATTTATCTTTTGTTCTTGTTTCTGAATGCAGTACAGAAGTCAGCTCTTTAGAAATCCTTTCCTCACTTACTGTTGGAGCTGTTGTGGCCAGGTGCCCTGAGTCTGAAGTAATTAAAAACCCCTCACTCTGCAACAGAAAACTTCTCCTTGAAAAACAATGCCAGGCTGTTAGCAAAGAAATGCTAGTAGTGGAAATAAAATAAAAGATCTTTGTGAGATAGGTTTTTCAGGGTTTTCATGAATAAATGAGGTGATGTGCTATGATTACATGACCTCTTGGGTCTGGTAAGATGGCCGGCGGTCAGTTCTTCCTCTGAGAGGAGACCAGGTGGCCCACCCAGGAGAGCAGGAGACACCTGCAGGGGTGTTTATGCTATAGGGCACCTCAGGAGGAAGACTCACATCCTATGGTGGCCATTTGTACTGCATGAATATGGGAGCATGTGCACTGCTTGGCAATCTCATTTGGACAATGTGGTTTTACAAGTCTGGCAAGCTCTTCAAATGTGAACTTCACTTAAGTAAATAAAGCCATCTGTCTAGTCCAAAGTTTTCTTTTGTTTTGTATTGAAGTGGCTTCTTAGGAAAATCACTAAGGATTTAGCTGTTTCAGAAGAAACAAGAAACCCAGCTTTCTTTTCTATTTTAATGTTTAAGGAAAATAACCACTTTAAAATGGATGATTAAAGAAAAATCTACAGAATTCAGATTCAGTAGAGTGTGACTTTATTTTAAAGAAAAATGCAAGGGTAGTTTGAGGTGTTTTAAAAATATTGAGGTTTTGAAGAGTGCTATAACCTAAGGTAACTAAGAACATCTATTTTAATTTGTACATTCAATGAATAGCCATGCTATATAAACATATAGTTTAACTATAACTTTACAGATCAACATAACTAAAATTAAACACATGCATAATTTACTCTGCATTATAAATTTAAAATTTCTCTCCTTGGAATAATGCATTTTAATATGCCTTAGGTCAGTTTTTGAAGTGACTGAGAGGTTGTTCTTGCCCCTCACTTTAGTAACCATCTAGGCACCAACACTCAGGATGTGCATCATCACAGATTTAGTGAGACTGTAAATCAAATGTAGGAAGCTGTGGTAAGCTGCTCAAATAAAAAACAGCTTTTCATGAAAAGATACTTTTCAGTTTCAAATTGAAATTAGTTTATGGTAAATTTTGATTCAAAATTAAAACTATTTGAACAATTTCTTTTAAAATTCAGAAAAATTCAAGCTTCAAAATTGTTACTAAAACTTAATCCCTTTTGGAAATTAGCTTATACCGATAATTTAAAGCTTGAAATAAATGACGAAAAAATATTGTTAACAAATTCTTTTGAACAAATCCAGATTTAGTTCGTTGGGTTAAGATTTTAGGTATCTAATTTCTTTATCAAATGACAATGACAAATAGATAATATGGTAACTTACCTGAAATTATTTAAATTTTTCAGCTTCCAAAGAGAAAGAATACTCGATTAAAAAGAAAAACTATCAAAGTGTTTTTTTATGAGATCTTTCAAATCCACCTGGAAATCTTCATTCTAAAGTGTATTGATAATTTTATATGCTGGATTTGATACATGATTGTTTTGATAGAATGTCTGGCTTACTAATGATATATATAAGCTTTCAAAAATTATACTTTGCATTTTTCTTGATTCCAGTGCTTTATTGATCAAGCGGTGAGTAAGCTGAAAGAAGAAATTATCACATTGAAAATGGATAAATTGGCTTATGACTCAGGAAATCCACATCACCTTGATGGCATGTAGTCACTGAATGACAAGAAATACTGGTAAGAGATATTGTAGCATCATAGCTTTCAGTATAATTCAAAAGTGGCACAATAGATACAAATAAAAGAAAACTGAAGCATTAGACAATCCATATGTTATGATTTCTAAAGTAATCATTCACACATTTTGACAATCTATTTGTGACAAATTATTTGATGTTACTTGGATTCGTGTGTTAGAATGAATTGCAATATATCAGCTAGTATCAGCATTTCGAGGTTAAGAACTATTTGTCTTTGTTTTTCTTTCTGTAATTCTCTTTTGAGATCTTTTCAGTGAGTGAAACTGTTGCTTCCACTATTGAGTATTGAAGAATTATTGCATGTTGATTTTTGAACATTCTTTCTTTCGCCCAGCTGAATTTGGGGATGCAATTTAAACCCATTTTTCTTTTCTTTGCTCTGAAAATACTCATGTGGGAGAGATAAAGAGTAGACTTTATGTACCTAAAGAATTAAAAAATTCTGGAAGTTCATCTATCTAATTTATCCATAGTGCTCTACATAACATTCACTTTATTTTAAAGCAGAAATAAATATCTTGTACATATATTAAGCAAATTAGTGTTTTTTTGCAAGGCATTTCCAACTACCAGTGTTTTGCTTCCTGACCTAAAATGCTCACACACACAAGCAGGACAAAGGTGTTGGCACCAGTGAACTGTGAGTGCATAGTGTGCCCACAGCCAGCATAAGTGATATATAGTGAAGGATGAGCCTAGAAAGATAAACTGGATTGGTTTACAGAATGCATTTGTTACTGGACAGGGGGCCTGGCCTGAGTGGGTCTTCCTAGGGCCAGCAGGTAGTGTGTGAGTTCTTGACTTCATGTAGGAAAGATTTCACAGCATGAGTCCAGGTGTCTATGAGGGTACATTTATTAAAGCTGGGGATATTGAAACAAGGAAGGTGTTAGAGTAGAAGGAGCAAATGGAGACCCCAGGCTGGGCTGCCTTAGCTCACTGGGAAGTCAGATCAAAGGAGGCTTTGGGGACAGGTTTAGGTGATTAGCCTGGGAGGAGTTGCTCCTGTCCATTGCTCCTTGATTTTGAGTTTCACCTGGTTTTGCTGCTTTTCTGGGCTTGGAGCTGAAATATAATTGAGGCCTAGATGTTAACTCTAGGGAGGTGAACTTCTGTAGCTGGCAGTAAATTGCTTAGCCATTTTGTTCAGCTATCTGTCTCAGTTTCCCTATTCTACTTGTCCTGGCTTACTGGCCTATCTCAAATTTATCAGAAGTTTAAAAACATGTAAATCTTATCTTCCAGTGACAAGTCTAATCATTGTTAGCAGGCATAGTAGGAGGATTGAAATGTTAAGAGGTCAGCAGGTCAATAAGCAAGTTGTCACAAAGTCTAGGCAAGATGTTTTGAGGTTTGAATCAAGGCGATCAAGAAGAGAGTGAACAGGGGGGAAGAAACAAATTTGAGAGAAATTTATTTCACTGATAAAATTTGTGGAATTTTATGGCAAGCTCAGTTGTTAACTAAGAATGAATGAGAAGGATGGAAACTTCTGGGAAGTTTATCCTGGGAACGTGATTATGTTATTAACTCTAGGAAGTAGTATGGGATCATTGGTGCATTAATGTGAAAATTACCTAAAAATGCAATGTACAATCATACCTCACATAAAAGTTTTAAATGTTACAAGCCACAAGCTGTCAGGTCTAATAGGCTGATCCAAACTGTAGTCAGCACTGCACTACTTCCTCCATTGTGTTTCACTTCTTCAACCAGAGGAGCAACTGGGAAAATCTTAAAAACCTATCTACCTCATGTGTAGAAATTAGGCCAGGTCTTGCAAGAGTTATTAACCTGAACAGCAGATTTTTCTGAAAAAATGTACATATTTTTTACCTGGTTTATTATTAGGTAGAATTTGTTAGAACATTAACAGGTAAAATAACTTAGTATTTATGCCATTTAAATCCCACTGAGTGTCATCCTGAAAGTTGTTTCTGGGTTTAATAAACAGAGCCCTCAGGTAAGGAAACTGAATAGTCTGTGTTGAATTTTAATGTTGTCACTCATTTTGTGAGCACTTGTGGGGTCATTCCTGGAGGCCCCCACTTCAGTGGCAGGGAGTTCGCTCTGCCTCTGAAATGTGGCAGTATTCATCGAGTATCTGTATAGCATTTTCACAACTTGGGGAGAGCATAAAATAGTTTATATTTTTGTTAGCTAAGCAAGTTAGTGGCAATTTTACCAAATCCCCCCCCCAAAAAAAACCCACAAAAAACTGCAGTATGTTAGAAGATCAGATACAACTTTTCCTGTTTAACTTGTTTAAATTTATTTAGGTGTCATATTAATTCCCATGCTTCCTTAAAGGTTGGACCATTTCAAAATGTCTCTGTGAAAGTAGGCATTGTCTAGAATTCTCTTGAGCTGAGTAAAAAAGTATGAGGAAGGAACATTCCGACTATTGGATTTAATATTTATTTTTTTGCTTATGATGGAATTCTACTTCCTCACCATGTAGCTGAAAGGATAACTTTGTGCATGTCAACCAATGCAAAGTTTCTCATGCAAATGTTTTTGAAATGCCAGAGTATTGCCCTGGCTGATTTGACTGCTACTTTGGATTTTTTCCTGTTCTGTTTTACTGATGGTACTTGGGCTCCAAGTAAATTTCCAAATGTCAAATACATTTAACATTTAACACACCTCAAATTATTTTTCCCAATTCTAAAATAATATGTAATCCACTGAAAAATTCTAATATGATAGATGTTTCAAAGGTACTTCAAGCAGCATTCAGAATTTCAAGCCACATTTCAGAATTTATAATAGCCTATAAACTGATTTGAATCTTTGCCCAGAAGAGCTATAAAAGTTGACCATTAAAGTTTTACAAATGTTTAGTTACTTTCTACTCTTCCTGATTGTTGCTTGAAGCAGAAGTAAGGTATTTTCAAGAAACGGCCTAACCAAGATGTTTTGAAAGTGATCCCTATCTTTTATTATTATTCATTTTATTTCTATAGCAACAGAGTCCTTGGGTATTTGCTTTTCAAATACATTTGGTTACAGGTATTAATACTACCCAGAGCTAGTATCAATCTGTTTAACACTAAAGCTAATCATGAACACCTGTCCTAAACCTTAATGTTAATAACTTTACATTGTTATTTTCCAGACTTCATTAAACAGAACAATATAAAATTGTGATAAAACAGAGGAAAAATAATGGGTTGCTGTATTTTTGGCAAAAATACCTTGTTTCTGAATGAAAGTTGCATCACCACATTTTTGAGACTGATCAAAGGGAATTTTTCTGTTGCCATTTTCCTAAGAATTATATATTTTAAGTTTATTTAACATTGATGGCTATTTTTAATATCATAGAGTATAATTTTGGGATCCCAGACTAAATTCTTTGGTTTGGATTTTAAGGATGTTTCAGTTCATTTGCTTGTTATTGTTATATTTAAATGAGTTTCCATGAACTATTTTTGAAAAATAAGTTTAACATAGTTTTTACAATTTTTCCAGAAAAGCAGCCTTTGATTTTTTTACTAAATAATCAACATATTTCATTAGAGATGTCAACAGATATTTTCCATTTAGCTCCTTAATTTACAATTACCACTGGAGCTGGGTTTTTAAAAAATCCTGTGCTTTAAAAAACAAAAGTAAAGAAAGACTCATATTCAACCAAAAAACTCCTTGCACATTTTGATCAACTTGGATTATGGCTAGTGATCTTTATTCACAAAGCCAAATTTATCAGCAGGCATAAGCCTGAAATCTTTTACACGACAAAAGGAATTTTTTATTTTGTTTTCTCTCCTAATTTACTTAACTGTACAACAATGATATTCATCATTTTTTTGAAGATAAGAAAGGGATTTCTATATTGGTCCACATAGAGCATGCTTAAAACTAATTTGAGAAATATAGAAACCAGAGATCACAGTGTAATAACCAGTTATGGTTTTGTTGTTTTACTTTTGGCTTTTAGGAATACTAATTTCTAAAAAATATGTTTCCCATCTAGTTGATTTGTGTCCCAAATATTTAAAGTAAGTAATGTATGTATGGAATTTGTTTCTTTAGTGACCTTAAGTAACTGAAGGCAATGTGAAACTAATGCTGTGTCAAATACTGCACCAAATAGTGCTTTATAAATTAACCTGTTGGTACGCTTTTTTCTGTACCTAGCAGCCCCCTGCCCCCCCGCCCCCAAGGCTCTGCTCTGAAACTGGACATGTTGGTACCAGGGTTTCTGAGTGACATTTTCCCTCTTGAATTTTCATTTTCTTTTCATACCATTGAACATGAATACCCTTTGATGAATTAGGTGAAACTGATGGGATAGATATCAGAGCAGTTAAGAGTCTTCACTTCTCTATAAAATAAAAGTAAATTATAGTCTTTACAGTAATTAACAGTTATAGAAAAGACATTCAATTTTTCACCAAGAGATGTTACTTAATTTCTCATTCAGTCTTAACAGAGAAGAACTAAATGCAAAACACCTGCTTATAATAAATAAATCTGTGTACATAAGCCTGAAAGTTTTGAATATGAACAAACAAGGAAAAAGAAGTAGCTACAGGACTAAAGTTGGAGTCATGTGGTTTCAAAGTTTGTGGAAAGTTTTTTCCTTTTTTTATGTTCTGTGTCAAGGTTTTGGATGTGAGTCCTTCAAAGTTGTTAGATTACATTTCCCTTTAGCTGGTTTGGAGCTGACTTTTGAACTGCTTTCACAAGTAAGATTTTGAATAATTTTAAAGAAATTATTTACTGGCTTTTAAATTCAAAATTCAGATTGATATGTTGCTGTGGTTTCATTGCTAAGAATTCTCCTTTTTCATTCCACCTTTCGTTTTCTTTCTGACACATATTTATTAGGATATTGTGAAGTTTTACTGCTTGTGTTAAAAAATGGTCTCTCTTTTTAGTTGAAGATTAATGATGTTTGATTTGAGATGCTTTTATTTTCTGTGTTATTTTTGACTAGTCTGTGCTTTCTTTTAGAGAGAACTTGATAAATACTACCTTGTAAAAGCCTCAGTATTATTTATATTCAGCAACTAAAGCTAAATGAACATTATTAGATGTGTCCATAAAAAGCATATATTCTTACTGAATCACCTAATCCATTCTGAGGAAGAGATGATGGGAGAATATATCCAAAACTTTGCTACTCTTATGAAGTTACAAAATATATATTTTTCCAAACCCCAGTGAGTCACTACACTCTCATGGAGCTGTTCTGTGTTACTCACTAGCATGTCTGACACTATGCTTCTTAAAAACCCTAGGATACCACCTAAGGCAAGGCTCCCAGGAGCCTCATGGTGGCTGATCCCCTTCTCATCTCCCTTGAGTGCTTGTGTTTGAAATGCAGAGCCCATCATGATCCTCAGGGTTGTACGCCTCTTCACACATGTTCTCAGGCATTTCACGTATTTGTTTTGACTCTTCACCTAAATTTAAGAAACTCATGGGACAAATATTGTGTTGTCTTCTTAGTATTTTCTTCTCCCTCTCTAACTATCCTAAAATGATATAGCGCTGCATGTGTAGTAGATATTTAAAGCATCACTGTCAAACAAATGTCTCCTTATTTGTAGAAAGTAATTAATTTTGATATCATAAAAATTCACATGCTGTGAGTTCTATTTATTAATTTCTTGATTCTGATGGTATAATATCTGTCCCATAATCTGTGTAGAGTTTGTGACAAAAAAAAATCTGCCTTGTACAGGAGAAAATTTGTAAGGTGACTACTTTGTCTTTAAAACAATAAACCACAGAACCAGCTGCTGAAGATCATATGATGTATGATCGCTAACTCTCTGTCGAGTAAGCCTTAAATCCACTTTCTTTGTTTGTTATGACAATATTAGATTAATGGGTTGCTGAATGCAGATGATTAAATTTATGTTTGGTTGGATTCCAGGGAGTCAGCAGAAAATGACATTCTATTAACATTTTACATTTTCCCTGATTGGGCAGGGATTCTGGAATATCCTTTCCTGAAATACTTTATTAATTCTTTACAATAAGCCTCACTTGATTTATTCTAGTTACTTTAGATAGGTACATGAAATTATTTTTATGGTTACAAAACAAAGTGCAATATCAAAGACATACAGCTAGTTGAACAGAAGGGTAAAAATTAGATTGTAATCACTAATTATTACATTAAAAGCTATTATAGGAGTGACTTTGAGTTAAAATAAATAACCATTCCATTTTAAGAAGGAGATATGATCTATTATAGTAAGAGACATAAAGTGCAGATAGAAAATATAGGCAACAGAAGATAGGCTAGAAACTTTTATGATTCCAGAGTGCTAATCTAACTAAGGGCACTAACTGCTGGATTGTATCTAGAAGTGTTGTAGAAATTTGGCTCTGAGCTTCTTTGCAGCAAATAGATATTTATAACATTCACTCAAACTATATAAAAATAAAACAGATACTCAAGGTAAGTAAAGCTTTCCCTTGATGTATTTGTGGATTCTTATTTAAACACTATGCTGTCCTGATTATTGGAACTTCAGAGTAATTCTTGGAGTCAGATAGTTGTAAGTCCTCTAACTTGGTTATTCTTTTGTAAGATAGCTTTATATATTTTGGGTCCTCTATCACATTTCTATAAAAAATATTTTCAATAATTTAATAAAAATTTACAAATGAAGCCTGCTGGGGTTATAGTATGATTTTTTGAATCTCTAGATCAATTGGAAGAGAACTGACGTCATAACAATATTGAATTTTCAGTCTTCAAACATGGCATATCTACTTATCTCTATAATTTTTCTTAACAATGTTTTGAAGTTTTAAATGTAGAGGTGTTGTGCATTTTCTGCTTAATTGATTCCTAACTATTACATAATTTTTAATGGTATTGAATTTTAAACATTTTAGTTTTTGATTGTTTTCTGTTAATATGTAAAATGCATTTGATTTTTATGTATTAATTTTATGTCCTGAAACCTCATTAATATCACTTATTAGTTCAGCAATTCCTAGATTTCTCTGTGTATACAATCATGTCGAATAGAAATACAGAGAGTTTTACTTCTTTCCTTCTGATCTTTATATCTTTTACCTCTTTCTCACTTCTTTGCAATGACTAGCACTTCTAATACAATGTTAAATAAAAGTAGAAAGAATGGGCATTTTTTCTTTACTCCTGATCTTGGAAAGAAAGTATCAATATTTCATGATCGTAGTGAATTGACATTTTCCTCTGTTATCTCCATTCTGCTGGTAAGCTCACTTCATGATTAAAAAAAATTGAGCTAAAAACAGTTCTAAAATTCTGTTTGATTATATTTTTGCCTCTCTGCTGAATGTTCCTATATTCCCATTCCACAAGAGGTAAATAGCCATCTGGAAATCATTTTGTTTGTTTGTTTGTGGCTTTATTATCCTATTAGTGCTCCTGCACTTCATGGGCAAAATTCCACATGGGGTGCCACCTTCCTACTTACGATCATCCTACTCTCCAATGCACACTGTTTATCATAATGGGGCACTCCTCATTATCAAGTCTTTAACATATGTTTTCAAAATGGAGTATCAGTACCTGAAACTAATATGTTATATGCCAATTTTAACTTAATAAAACTATTAATGCTTAGACAAACCATTAATTACATTTTTTAATGTGTTAATTACCTTAAACAAACCTCCTGGCTATTGTTTGGTAAATGATTATGATAAGGTTAATAGTGTTAATCATAGGAAGTGAGTCAATGCCTCTCATTGAGGTCATTAGATAGTTGAATCCTTATTTCCTTATCTCCAACCCAGTATTCAAAAAAACAAAGGTCTGAGAGACTAGTGGTATAACTAAAGGCCATGCTATAAAAAAAAAAAAAAAAAAGTCCTGGCTGGTGGCTCCTTGGATTGAATGTCATCCTGTATACCAAAAGGTTGCAGGTTCTGTCCCCGGTCAGGCACTTACCTAGTGTGTGGGTTTTGTCCTGGGTTGGGACCCATATGGGAGGCATTGGATCAGTGTTTTTCTCTCACATCAATGTTTCTCTCTCTTTCTCTCCCTTCCTCTCTCTCTTTAAAATCAATAAATATATCCTCAGGTGAAGATTTAAAAATAAAAGGAGTACCAAAATTCATTATTGTTTTTCTCAGATCACTATAATCTGATCTATCAACAGATTATTCTCACAGATTTTGGTGCTGTTGTGGCACTAAGAGACAGGTTTTACACACTAATAATTAACCTAGGTGCATGGAGGGGAAGAACAATGGAGGAAGTTTTATCATGCACTTGCAGTATGGCCTTCACTGTTTCATTTCAAAGGATGACCAAGACTTGTTCTGTTTATTGATCTGTTTAATAACCAGATTTCTAATACCAGGAAATCTAAATTCTTGTATTTTACTTGTATCTTAGTTGACTGGAATATATTTCCAATGTTGCTTTTAAAAAAAAATTTTATTGTTCAAGTACAGTTTTCTGCCTTTTCCCCCCACCGCTCCTCCCCCACCCCAGCCATCCCCACTTCCCTCCCCAGATTCCACCCCCCCCCTTGGTTTTGTCCATGTGTCCTTTATAGTTGTTTCTGAAAACTCTTCACCATCCCCCCCCATCATCCCCTCCCATCTCCCTTCTGGTTACTGTCTATTTGTTCTTTATTTCAATGTCTCTGGTTGTATTTTGCTTGCTTGTTTGTTTTGTGGATTAGGTTCCACATAAAGGTGAGATCATATAGTATTAGTCTTTCACTGCCTGGCTTATTTCACTTAGCATGATGCTCTCCAGTTCCATCCATGCTGTCACAAAGGGTAGGAGCTCCTTCTTTCTTTCTGCTGTGTAGTATTCCATTGTGTAAATGTACCACAGTTTTTTGATCCACTCATTTACTGATGGGCACTTAGGTTGCTTCCAGCATTTGGCTATTGTAAATTGTGCTGCTATGTACATTGGTGTGCATAGGTTCTTTTGACAATTCCACTGCTAGGTTTATATCCTAAGAATCAATTTTTTTAAAAAAATTAAGACACATCAGGAATATATATATTTTAAGGCCTTTCTTTTTAAAAATTGAGATATAATATTCATACCATAACATTCACCTTGTTAAGGAGTACAAATCAGTGTGCTTTTTTGTATAGTCACATAGTTGTACAGCCATCAGCATTATCTAATGTTATCTAATTCCAGAACATACCAATTTGTGGTCACTCTGCATTCCCTCTCAGCCTAGCCTCTGGTGACCTCTAATATACTTTCTGTTCCTAAGATTTCCCTATTCTAAACATTTTTAAAAATGAAATCATACAATATATGACCTTTTATATCTGGCATTCCTCACTTAGCATAATGTTTGCAAAATTCATCCATGTTGTAGCATATATCAAATACTTCATTCCTTTTCATGGCTGAATAATATTCCTTTGTATGGTTACACCACTTCTTGTTTTCTATTCATCTGTGGATATATGTTTGGGTTGTCCACTTTTTAACTATTAAAGTAATGCTACCATGAACATTCATGTATATTTTTTGTGTAGATATATGTTTTCATTTCTCTTGGGTATGCATACCTAGGATTTGGAGTTGCTGGGTTCTAAACCCTTTCTTAGAAATTTACTTTTTTGTGATAGATAACAACTAATGACAATAATTTGGAGTTACAACTCTATCCTTTAAAAACAAAGTGGATATTTCTTTGTAATTATTTTTTTCTATGTAGATAGTTAAATAATTTTTTCTTTGTCACAAATTCGGATAGTCTACAGTGGTGTGGTCTTGGGGACAAAGGACATTGTGATATTACTTCTGCTTGCTCTCTTTCTGGCAGCTTGTTTGTGTTGTGTTTGTGCACATGCACGTGTGTGTGTTTTTATCAGCGTTACTTTTAAGGCAGAAAAATACATTCTTTAGTGAAAAGTCTTCTAAGATTCTGGTACTAAATTTTGGAGATAGTGTAAATTTTTTCTTTTCAGTTTTTTCCTCTTACTTATTTTCAGAAGTTGAGTGAGACTAACAGGGACAGATCTGAAATAGTTGTTAAAACTAGATGTTTGTGTCCCTCTTGTTTTCTGAGGTTACCCATCTTCTCAGTTAAATGGTAGGTCTATACTTGGGAAGAAGCAGAATCTGTTTTCATCATCTACCTTGGACAATGGCAGTAGCATGCAATTTTCATGGGATGTTTTGTTTGACACTATTCAAGGGCAACTCATTGGTACCTTTTTAGTTGTAATTGATCTTAGTTTTTAAAATCCCCCTCAAAATAAGAGCCTCCATGATAGAATGCAAATTTCTGGATTCTTAGTCACCAAAAGTCTGCCATTAAATATAGTTTGAAAACAATACTTACATGAAAAGGATGTTCAGGGACATGGGACAAAGTAATGGCATATACTGCTCTGTTCAAGGCATGATGGAAACAGGCCTGGGAAGGAAAGAGCTAGGCTTCTGATTGCTGACCGGAGAGCAGGACTTGAGCTGGTGCTGGTGAGTTTCACATGGTCATTATTCTTTTTACCAATTAGTCAGAGGCATTAAGTTCTTATGTAGGTTTACTGAGCACATTTATTTAGTTTTCCCACTAAGAGTATTTTTCAATGTTCTCTTTTATTAAATTAATACATGTCAAATGCAATTGCTATAAGAAGAAAATATTTCTTGTTCTTTCCCCCAGCCTTATATATCAGATATGTTATACAATCTGTATTTTGTATCACTAGAATGTGAACTCTTAAGGAAAATAATCTTAATTTATTAATGTCTGTGTCTTTAGGGATTGGTATGCTGCCTGGCTTATTCTATCTCAGTAACGGTTTGCTACTTACTCCCAACATGCCAGCACCCCTGTAGGCCCTGAGAACAGCAAGGTTACCATGATAATTAGTCACATGACAGTTACTCTCAGCCAGCATTCTACCAGGAACAGACCATGAAAAAAGCCGTAGCATGAAGCCGTGGTGCTGTTTTGAGAATAGTCTATAGATATACTTAGACGGGACGGAGCAGTGCCCAGGGAATGCTTCTGGAAGATAATAAGAAGAGATATCTTAAAGTTAACTGTCCAAGGCTGAATTTCTGATATTTCTCTGCAAACCTTCACCTTGTTCGGCTTTCCTATATCAGTAAATGGTAATTTCATTCTAGTTTCTCAGGCCTAGTCCCTAGGTGTCATTCTTCACTGCCCACTTCTCTCACACTCCAGTGTCCAAATCATCCTCACCACCCATCAGCAGTGCTTCTGCATGTCGCTGGACTCCCACCACTTCTTGAAGTCCCCATGTTACCAGGTAGCCCCAGTCACTGACATCTCTCCCTGGCTTAGTGGCTCTCTTGTCTGCCTTCTTCTTCAGGTCAGCTGAAGAATATATAGCAGCCAGAGCAACTCTGGTAAAATGCCAGTCAGGTCCTGACATTTCTTTGCTCAAACCTTTCAATGATGCATGCAGACTAAATGTGTAGTTCCTTAGAAGGTACAAGATCCTATATGACTTGTCTTTTTTTGTTCTCTGACTTTTTTCTCCCATTCCTCTCCACTTTGCTTCATGGCAGCCACTGACTTTGTAGCTATTTTTTAAACATGTCAGCATGTTCCTGCTTCGGGAGGTACTCTGCTCTGAGCACTCTGCCCCAGCAGCCCCCAGTTCTCTTGCTCCTTTCCTTCAGGTTTTTATTCAAATGTCACATGCTACCCTGCTAATAGCTACAATTGTAACCCCATGCCCCCTCCTACACACACTTCTTTGCCCCTTCTCCTTAGCAGGCACACAGACTCACACTGTATATTTGACTTTGTTATCTGGCTTATGAATGTCTTACCCACTAGAATGGAAGCACTGTGAGGACAGGGATTTGTGTCCTACTCTCTCTCCAATACCTAGAACAGTACCTGGTCCAATATATATTTATAGAATAAATTAACTATATAACAGCATTTGGGAGTTACTCAATATAATTCTCTTTGGAGTCATAGGGGCATGTAGGAGAGTGGACTGGGTAGGAGAGTTAAGTCCCTGCTCCGATATGTGCTGGTTTTCTGATCTGTTATCTGAATTTAGTATTTGTGAGCATGTGGTAAGGAACAAGAGTCATTAGAGAAGCTCCTTAAGTATATATTTCCATGATATGTTGCCAAATTAAAAAACTGAGAAGTCCACAATAAAAAATAATTAACCTAGCCCTAACATTTCCTAAACTTACAGATCATTGATTCTTTTCCACAAAAGACCAATAAAATTACTTAGAATAAATATCATATGGAAAGCATTTTGGGAAAGAAAGTATTCTGCCCAATGAGAAATCATTGTGTTCAAAATGCCCTGGTATTATATCAGTACACTTAGTACATGAAAACTAATATTTAATATCAGAAGTATCACTGGCATCTGAGTCCGGAATATTGATTGAGATTTAGGTATCACTTTGTTAGAAAGTACCCCAGTCAGAAAGTGTTTGAGATGCTATAACAGATAAATCTAATGGTAATCCACTCAAAGTGGGAGTGAAAATATAGACAGCAAAAAACTGAGCCCAAAGCTTGTGTCCCAGGTGTTTCTTCAGACACATCATCTTCATCTAATTAAAACACGTACAACAGCATTTTTCTTTAAACAAATGTTTATTGAATACTTACTACATGCCAAATAGGTTTTTGGGCACTAGGGGCAGAACAATGAGCAAAACAAAATCCCTATGCTCAGGGAGCTTACATGCCAGTGGGAGAAGGAAGAGGGTAAACAAACAAGTACACCCTAGGCCAGATGGTGATGGGCATCATGAGGAAAGTGGACACCCTATGACAATAGGGAGCTCTGGCCAACGGGACCCACCAGTGACACCACTCTTGAGATGTGCACATCTCCAGGGGTAGAGAGTGCCAGAAAAGGTAGGAGCCAGGGGAGGCAGAACAGTTTTAGATACTGTGCCTGGGAAGCCCTCACTGAGAATGTGACATGGGAATGAAGACCTGAAGGAGGGGCCAGTGAAGGGTGGAATTCCACGAGACTTGGAAAATGGTAGAGAAAAGTCACAGCATGGCCTCCCATTAGAAAGCATTCTCAGGCTGCTGTGTATATAGACCCAAGGGGAAGATAGAGCAGTAAGGTCATATAGGAGATCACATGCCATACAAGGACAGATGAGAAGCTCTGCCCCGTAGGATCGGTGGACCCCCGTGGGTGGGAGAAGTAAGGATGGACTCTGCACAGCTAACAGGATTTGCTGAAGCATTAAACAGAAGGTTTAAAGGAGAAAAACAGAGAGGACACAGAGGTTTTGGAATAATGGAATTGAATGTATTGGAAGGGGAACTGGAGAAGCAGATTGTTGGGGATGGAGGGTATGGATCAGAAGTTGGAACTGGGCTCATTATGTTTAAAGTGCCAATTAATTATTCAAGTAGAGCTGTTGAGCCAGATGTAAAATATATACATATTTTCAAATATGATCTTAAATGCTTTTTATTATCTGATATTTAGATGCAGTTGCACCTCATACTCATTTGCCTGGAAAATTGTATTCAAAATGACTCATAGTACATACCCTATACTATAGAAGACCATAAGCAGCAGAGTGCAACAAGGTAGGCTGTCCCTGTGCAACTAGTAGTGTGCTGGGTCACTTTGTGTCCCCAGACTCCTCAACACACTGACAGAAACTCACGTGGGGCTTTTTTCCTAAGGTAACTAGGTAGTCATAAAAAATGTTCCTCCAAAATAAAATTAAGGCCTAAATCCAGTTCTCATCTTTGGGAGATATTAGTTGGTTTCCATTTTGATTTAAGATTCTTCATTATACTAATAGTTACTTATTTTAACACCACACTTGGAGGAAGAGAATTTCTATATTTGTGGATCTATTGTCTGGGAAACAGTAGGGGGAGGATAGTAAGTAATACTGGAGATAGGATGCATTGTAATTGCTTAATATTACTACTCTTTCTCTGAATTGGAAGAGATCAAGATTTGGGAGGATCCCAAGGTCTTATGAACATTAGTTATCAATAAATTAGCAAAACTCTGAAGGATTAAGGGAAATTCCAAGTTAGAAACTGCCGGATGGTGGTAAGGTTGGTCACCCGTGAAACAAGTTTTAACATAAACCAAGAGAGAATTCTTTATTTTAATTATAATTAAAAAAATTACCTTCTCCATGACATTATTTTCCCCAAAAATCTAAAGGAAGAGAAATTGGCAAGGTTACTGATTAAGCTACTTGTTTTGGAATAAATAAAACAAATTTTCAATCTTTTTCAATCATAACATTAACAAAAAGTAGATTTACTAAATCAGTGGACATTAGTCCATTCTTTATATCAAGGGATTTTGCTTACTTTTTAAAAATATGAGAATGGAGAGGTAAGGCTAGGACTAGGCTAGAAGTATAAAAATTAAGGCTGGAATTGAGCTTTGCTGACCCTGCCTCTTTTGTTGCACTCTTCTGAAAGCCAAAATGACATAGAATATTTATGTACCTGGAATTAATTTTTATTTTAAATCTCATCTTGAAATAAGCAAAAGGGGCACTTTGCTTCCACTCTGAAAATATTGTTGAAGGTTAAGTTATGAATGATTCCAGCAAAGCCATATTATACATGGTTACTCAATTGGTAGAAATGGTCTCCATTAATTTTAACTTTTTTCCTGTGAGTTGCTAATTGCTATTTTCAGCCTACAATTTCTTGCAGATGATTTGTTTGAACCATGATTATGGCTTCTGCTAAATTCTTTGAAATTCAGGCCTTTAATCCTGTGCTTTACAAATTGTTTTAAGAGTACTGATCCAATTAAGCAAATTGATGCAAATATCACTTGCCAAGACCAATTTCTTTTTGTCTAATGGACATGCTTTGTTCACATCATAACTTTAATTAAAACTCATGGATTCTGACATGCATAGTCAAGTCTGCCTCAGTAACACGTGCCGGCAAAGTCCATGAAACTGGAACACATCTAGGTTTCATGGCACAGTGATGGCCTGGACTTTCCAGCTTAAAAATATCACTGTGTGTTTTTTTGTTGTCATACTGGTTAACTTTTGTGTTTATGACTGAAGATGACATTTTTAATGGTTAGAATGATACACTGAGAAATTATCACAATAATGTCTTTTATACCCATTCAGTGTATTTTTCCTTTCAGATTTTTCATCTTCAGAAGTTTCATATGGGTCTTTTTTATATCTTCTTTTTCTTCCTAAATTATGTTAATGTTTCCTTCTAAATTCTTGAATGTCTGAACCATAGTTATAATAAATATTTTAACATTCTTATCTGCTAATCTCAATATCTCTGAAATTTCCAAGTCTGTTCTTCTTCATTAATGTGCCTCCTAGTTATGGATCATATTTCTCTGTTCTTTTTATGCCTGGTACATTTTTTTTGCAGATTTAAGTTTGTGCACATTTAAGGTATACAATATGATGTTTTGATATACATAAACATTGTGAAATAATGATCACATCAAGCTAGTTAACATAGCCATCAGCTCACAAGGTTACTTTTTTTTCTGCTGTGTTAAGAATACTTGTGAACTACTTACTCTCTTAGCAACTTCTAAGTATACAATATATTATTATTAATTTAGTCACCACACTATTTGTTATATTTCCAGAACTTATTTATCTTGTAATTAAATGTGCCCTTGACCAACATCTTCCCATTTTTCCCACCCCCTAGCCTCTCCTACCCAGCATTCTACTGTATGTTACTATGGATTTGACTATTTTAGATTCCACACATAAATGAGATCATGAAGCATTTGTCTCTTGTGTCTGGCTTATTCTTATCATAATGTCCTCCAGATTCATCCATATTGTTCCAAATACCAGTATTTCTTTATTTTCAAGGTTAAATAATATTCCATTGTGTGTGTGCGTATCACATTTTCCTCATCCATTCATTATTTCTATATCTTGATTATTGTGAATAATGCCTCAATGAACATGAAAGTGCAGATATCTCTCTGAGATAGTGATTTCATTTCCACCTCACATATAAAAGAAGTGGAATTTCTAGATGATATAGTAATTCACTTTTAATTTTTTGAGGAAACTCCATATTGTTTTCCATAATGGCCGTACCAATTTACATTCCCACCATCAGTATATAAGGGTCCCTTTTCACCACATTTTTCCAACACTTATCTTTTGACTTTTTGATGATTGCCATTCTAATAGGTATGAAGTGATATTTCATTGTTTTTGTTTCTATTTTCCTGATATTTAGTGACGTTCAGCACATTGTCATGTACCTGTTGGCCATTTGTATTATTCATTGGAAAAATGTTGTTTTGCATCCATTGCTCATTTTTTAAATTGGATTATTTGTTTTTTTTTTCCTATTGACTTGTATAAATTCTTTATATATTTTGGATATTAATAATTTATCAGATATATGACATGTAAATAGTCAAATATTTACATTTTGTTGCTTGTTTACTAATTCCTTTTTTTAATCTTTATGGGCTTTTTATTAAGATGGTCAATGATTTGAGAAGTCTGTGGGTCTATCTTAAATTATACTTTAAAATGACCCTTTATAAAAAATTTAATTTAATTTTTAAAAATATTTTACCTATTTATTTTTAGACAGAGGAAGGGAGGAAGAAAAAGAGGGAGAGAAACATCAATGTGTAGTTGCCTCTTGCACATCCCACATGTTCCCTGACTGGGAAGTTATTTAGATTAAACTGCAGCATTCTCGCCCTGGGTGGTGGTCTTTAGCTGTGTCCTGGATGGTGGTCATCTCATTGGAGTATAAGACTCAGATAGATACCATCTTGAATTGCTTGCAGTCCTCCTGAGAAACAAAGGTGGAACTGCTTATGGTCTCCTCGAGTCAGGGTGGGACATACCTTCAGTTCCTGGAACAATAGCTTTTGTATGCATTGATTACTAAGATTATAAGCTACTACTTAAACTGAAATTTTCCAACTTTTGAGTCCCCCATCATCCCCTCACTGTTAGTTTAACCTGTCTTATTTCTATGAGATCAGTTTCACATGGAAGCACTCATTTTGTTCAGCATATATCTTAGCATTAGACCCTCTGGTAGGGGGCTTAGAAATACATTTAATTGCAGAGCCACATAAGGGGGCACATTGTATACAACATCAAGATATGATAGGTTGTCTACCCATACTGTTTATTGTTTCCTTGGTTGTGCAATAATGTTTTAGTTTAATGTTTTATTTTTTCTTTTATTACCTGTATTTTTGGTGTTAAGTCCAAAATAATTATTGACGAGACCAATTTCAAGGAGCTTTCCCCCATGTTTTCTTCTAGGAGTTTTATGGTTTCAGGTATTATATTTAAATCTTTAATCCATTTTTGAATTGGTTTTTATCTATGGGACCAGGTAAAGATCTAATTTTATTCTTTTTTATATGAATATCCAATTTTCCCAAAACCATTTATTGAAAAGATTGTCCTTTTCTCATTGCTACTCTTGACATCTTTGTTGAAGATCAGTTGACAGTATATACATGGATTTGTTTCAGGGCTCTTTGTTCTGTTTCATTAGTTTATGTGTCTTTTTTTTAATGTCAGTATCATACTATTTTGATTATTTTAGCTTTGTAATATATTTTGAAATAAAGAAGTGTGATAGTTCTAACTCTGTTCTTCTTAAGATTTCTTTAGCTATTTATGGTCTTTTTTGGTTCAACACAAATTGTGGAATTGTTTTTTCTATTTCTGTGGAAAATGCCTTTGGGATTTTGATATGGATTACATTGAATTTATGCATCAACTTGAGTAGTATGGCCATTTTAATAATATTAATTCTTCCAGTCTATGAACATGGATATCATTTCACTTATTTGTGTTTTCTTCAATTTCTTTCATACATGTTTTATAGATTTCAATGTACAGATCTTATACCTTCTTGATTAAATTTATTCCTAGGTATTTTATTCTTTTTGGTGGTATTGTAAATGTGATTGTTTTCTGAATTTCTTTTTCAGAAAGTTCCTTGTCAGTGCATAGCAATGAAACTGAAGTTTACATATTGATTTTGTATCCTGTGGTTTTACTGCATTAGTTAATTTGTTCTAACACTTTTTTTTCCTGGAGTCTTTAGGATTGTTGATATATAGGATCTTGTTATCAGCAAACAGAGAGGATTTTACTTCTTCCTATACAATTTGGATGCCTTTTATTCCTTTTTCTTGCATATTGCTCTAGCTAGAACTAGTATACCATGTTAAATAGAAATGGTGAGAGTGGGAATCCTTGACTTGTTCCAAATCTTAGTGGAAAAACTTTCAGCTTGTCACTGTTGAATACAATGTTAGCTATGGGTATGTCTGATAAATTTTTATTGGACATTTGTCATTATTGGCCATTGCGAGCAATATTGGGTACCAGGTTTTCATTGTATTCTTAAATGCTGTTTGGCTTTCTTTTGAAATGAAGTTACTTAGAACAACTTGTAGTCTTTCAATGCTTGCTCTTAAGCTTTTTAAAGCTGGAACATCATTTTATCAAGAGCTCATTTAGTCTCTATGTCATTTAATTCTGCTCTAATCTTGATTGTTTCCTTCCTTCTACTCATTCTGGGCTTTGTTTGTTATTGTTCCTCTAGTTCTTTTAGATGTAGGGTTAGGTTGTTCATTTGAGAGTTTTCTATCTTCTTTAGGTAGGCCTGTAATGCTATGAGCTTCCCTCTCAGGACTGTTTTCACTGTGTCCCTGTCGCGGACCCTGGCTCATGGGGTCCACTGTGTTGTAGCTGAAACAAAAGCAATTCACAGGGACTACCGAATCCTGTGGGAAAAAAGGGTGAGCGGCTTATCTCTCAAGGGGAGCAAAAGCCTTGGCCCTTGCTTTGACAAGGTTTTATTGTCTTACTGGGCATATTACATGAAGATTCTCATTAGCTATGGCACAGGTTTGCTTTAGGGGGTTACCTTATACAGAAAACAAAAGAAGAGGATGCCAGTAATCACATCACTAAAGAGGGATATTTGCAAATGAAAAGGCAAAAGTGGTTGAACAGTTTACTTCGGTCCTTGGAAGGTTTAGCATGAATTTTAGGAAGTTATTTTGCAGTAAATGTTTGCTGCAAATCAGGGTGAAGGTTTTTTTTTTTTTTTTTTTAGCAAAAAGATGAAAAGTGGCAGCCTAGGCACATTGCAAACCTGATTTTCCACAGGAGAACTTATCTGTGGGCGTGGGTCCTGTGCATGTCTGAGTGGGAGCTGGGTCCATACCACACAGAATGGTCTCCTACATGTCCCTTTAGTTTTAGGTCGTTGCATGTTCATTTTTATTTGTCTCCAGGTACTTTTTGATTTCTCCCTTGATCTCACTGTTAACCTGTTCATTATTTAATAGCATGTTATTCAGCTTCCATGTATTTGAATGTTTTTGAGTCTTTTTTCTTGAAGTTGGTTTCTAGTTTTAAGCATTATGATCAAGAAGATGCTTGATATAATTTCAATTTTCTTGAATTTGTTAGGCTTGTTTTGTGTCCTACCATATGATCTATCTTTGAAATGATCCATGTGCATTTTACATGAATGTGTATTTTGCTTCTTTGGATGAAATGTTCTGTAAATATCAATTAAGTACATTTGATCTAGAATGTCATTAATTTATTTATTTTAAAAAAGATTTTATTTATTTATTTTTGGAGAGAGGGATAGGGAGGGAGAGGAACATTGATGTGTGGTTGCCTCTTTCATGCCCCCAACTGAGGACCTGGCCCACAACCCAGGCATGTGCCCCTGACTGGGAATCAAACCAGTGACCCTTTGGTTCAAAGGCCATCACTCAATCTACTGAGCCATATCAGCCAGGGCTAGAGTATCATTTAATACTACAATATTCTTGTTGACTTTGGAAGATATGTCTATCCATTGTTGACAATGGGATGTTAAAATCCCATACAATGACTATATTGCTGTTAATCTCTTTCTTAAGGTCCTCCAAGATTTTCTTTATATATTTAGGTGCTCTTACATTGGGTGCATATATGTTTAAAGGGTTATATCCTCTTTTTGGACTACTCCCTTAAATATTATGTAGTGATCTTCTTTATCTCTTGAAGTTCATTATGGGATAACTAGAGTGGTACATACACACAAATGAAAGTTGATAACCAGCTTACAGCATACACCAGAATAAACTAAAAATGGATAAAAGACTTAAATGTAAGTCATAATACCATAAAAATCCTAGCAGAAAACATAGGCAGTATGTTTTTAGATATCTCATTTAGCCATATTTTTGCCAATATATTGCCTAAGGCAAGGGAAATAAAGGAAAAAATAAACAAATGAGGCTACATCAATTTAAAAAGCTCCTGCATGGCTAAAGAAACCATCATCAAAATGAAAAGGGAATCCAATGTACAGGAAAACATATTTGCCAATAATACATTGGACAAGGGTTTGATCTCCAAAATGTACAAATAACTCATATGACTAGGAAAACAAATGATCCAATTAAAAAATGGGCAAAGGACGTTAATAGATATTTCTCCAAGGAGGACATACAGATGGCCCATAGACATATGAAAAAGTGCTGAACATCACTAACCATCAGAGAGATGCAAATTAAAACCACGTTGAGATGTCACTTCACACCTGCTAAAATGGCTATCATTAATAAATCAATAAACAACCAGTGCTGCTGAGGACATGGAGAAAAGGGAACCCTAGCACTTGGTGGGAATGCAGATTGGTGCAGCCACTGTGGAAAGCAGTATGGAATTTCCTCAAGGTATTAAAAATGGAACTACTTTTGACCCAGCAACTCCACTGCTTGGAATATACCCTAAGAAGTCCAAAACAGCAATTGAAAAGAACTTATGCACCCATATGTTTATAGCAGCTCTATTTACAATAGCCAAGAGTTAGAAACAGCCTAAGTGCCCATCAGTAGATGAATGGATTAAAAAAAAAAAACTGTGGTACATTTTCAGAATGGAATACTATACAGTGAAAAAAAAGAAGGAATTATTACCTTTTGTATCAGCATGGATGGGACTGGAGACTATTATGCTAAGTTGAATAAGCCAGTAGGTGAAAGACAAATACCGTATGATCTTACTTATAAGAGGAATCTAGTGAACAGAATAAACTAATGAGCAAAAAAGAACCAGAGGCACAGAATCATGGAACAGACTGATAGTGGTAAGACGGGAGGGGGCAGGTGGAGACTGTTGGAAAGAGAGTGAAGGAATTAATCAAAGAACATGGATGAAGCACCCACAGAGATGGACAACCAAATGTGGATTGACTATGGAAGTAGGGGGCGGACTGGGTGGAGGGGAGTAAAGGGGAAAAACTTGAGACAATTGTAATAGCATAAATAATAAAACATTATTTATTTTTTTAAAAAAGAGCTAATTTACTCCCATTACTGAGGCAATATTCTTCTGAGAATTTTACTCAGATTTTAAAAATCTTTCTACCCTGGTTGGTGGGAACACAGAGTGGTGATTGTCATTGCAACATTAGCCCCATGTATTAAATTCTTATGTAATATTATGAGGCTTATAAGCACACTATGATCTTTTCATTTTCCCACTAGAGCCTTTCATTATTTTTATGTGTTTGAAATATACTTTCTTTTCTTGTCTCCACAGTTTTAATTTATTAGCAAGATTCCCCAGAATTTTTTTTTGACAATTTTGACTTAATTCATCCAAAGTCCAGCTCTAGTACTGATTGTTTCAAAAAGTTTCCCAGGTGATCCTAAGGTGTACCCAGACTTGACCCTGGGGCAGAGGTCCTTATGGGGCAGACACAGCCAGAGGTTCAGACTCAGTAGGTCTGGGCTGGGGCCTAAAACTTGCATTTCTAACTGATTCCAGGTAGTACTGAAGCTGTTGCTCAGGGTACCATACTTTGAGGATCACCGATTATGCTATTCTAATTTAGTAGTAGAAATATATATTTGGTCTTTGTCCTGCTTCTGGGACAGAGCTTCCAAAATCCTTAGAATTTACTGAGTGATAAGAGCTATAAGAGCATCTTTTATTATAATATTTGATTTCTTGCCTTCAGTTCTTGAAAATGCTTTAGAACCATAAAGGTAAAATGGTATCTTGTATTTATTACAAGTCCTTCTCAACTGCAGCTGGGTTTATGTTAATGAGATGACTTTTGGAAATTCTCTAAAGATGGGAGAGCTGGTTGCCAGAAGAAACAACCATGCAATTAGAATGTTGGAAGTTTCAGTCCCTCCTACCTGATTTCTGAGGAAGGGAAGAGGGACTGGAGGTTCAATAAATCACCAATGACTAATAATTTAATCAATCACACTTATGTAATGGAACCACCATAAAAACCCAAAGGCAGGGTTCAGAGAGCTTCCAGGTTGGTGAGCATGTGGTGATTTGAGAAGAGTGGCATGCTTGTAGAGATCCTGGAGGGTATGCACCCTTTCTCCGAACCTTGCCCTGTGCATCTTTTCCATCTCTCTGCTTCTGAGTTTTATCTTTTTATAATGAACTGGTAATCTAGAAAGTAAAATGTTTCTCTGAGTTCTATGAGCTGCTCTAACAGATTAATTGAACTCAAGAAGGGGTTGCCAGACCCTCTGATCTAATGCTCATTGGTCAGAATCCCAGGTGACAGCCTGGACTTGTGATTGGCATCTGGAAGTGGGAGAGGGGAGTCTTGTAGATCTGAGCCCTTAAACTGTGGGGTTTGATACTATCTTCAGGTAGACAGTGTCAGAATTGAGTTGAATCGTAGGACACCCAGCAGGTGTTGGAGAATTTCTTGGTGGTGTGTAGAAACTCCCCTCTTTATACATTGGAATTAGTGAGCAGAACACTTTTATTGGTCTAGGCAGCCATCATCCATGGACCACATTAGCCTTCTACCTGGTTCCCCTCCACTTGGTTGCCTGTGAGCTTCTGAAAAAGCAAATTGGATCATATGAACCTCTATATTGCTCACATTGCCCTGCTAAAGTCTTCCACAGTTTAGCCCTGTACCTCACTATGAGTCATCCCTTCTCACTCTGCCTTTCCTCTAGGTTTGTGAACATACCAGTCTGTTCCTGCTGTGGGCTTTCCCAGACCCTCCCCTCACTTGCATTGTCCTCTTCTAGATATTCATATGATTGTCTCCTTCTTATTACTCAGGACACAGCCCAAATGTTGCCTCTGTGTGCTCCCATTTCTGAAGTCACTGTTACGATCTAATTTTCTTTTCTTCAAAATACATATCTCTTTCAGTTGTTGCTTGGTTATCCTTGTGTCCCTTACTGAAATGTAAGTTATCTGAAAACAGGGACCTAGTCTCTCTGTGACAGATCACTGTGTCTGCAGCACCTAAAATGAGGCCAGCATGCTGAAACCTTTAATAAATAGTAGTTGAATGCACAATGTAACATACTGTTGTAAAGACAAATATCTGAGAAAAGGAGACAAGTAAAGCTTATATGTATTTTAGGGTGACCAACTTTCCCTTTTTTTTAGGACTGGGGTCAGGTTCAAGATAGGTAGTTTCAGTGCTAAAACTGGGTAAGTCCTGGGCTATCAGCATGAGTTGGCCATCCTATTACTTATGCATATGCATTGGTACCGTCCAGTGCACTTGTACTTGAATATCCACTAGTTGTCATATCCTAGCATTCCTTTACTTTTAATTTCAGTGCCTTTAGCTTCTTTCATTTTAATACATTTGTAGCATAATGTTAATAGGAGAAGTCATGCTGTCTCTTGCTATTGCTTTCAGGTAGTACCAAGAAATCATTCTAGTTTCTTTGGTTATCTTATCCTACTTGCACTGCTCTTTATTAAAACTCCACAGGTTGAAATTTCAACCCTTATGCTACAGGTTAAGGACATTTCAGGTAGACTGTGTAAAAGCCAGGATCAAAATAAAGAACATCTATTACAAGGAAGGGGAAAAGTTGAATGGATATTGAATGGCAAGAGTGGATCTGGGGAGCAAGGGAGGCCACCAGTTTAGTAAGTCCTGCCCTGATCCATAAAATAATGAGTGAAAAAATTGTATAGCATTACTAATAACCGTGACAATGAAGGACAATATATTCTTATTTAGGCAACTGCACAGCTTTTTGATTTTTGGTGGTACTTGATTTGGGTAAGATGCTCTCTTTTGTCCTTTCTTCCCTGGGTTCCACACTTTCTTCCCCTGTATTCCTCCCTCCATAATACCCTCAGCTGCCATTTTTCTTAACACAAATTTATATTGCTATGATCTCTGAGTACCAGGTTGTTATAACAAAATACTACAGATGAAGTGGCTTAAACAACCAACATTTATCTCTCACAGTTCTGGAAGCTGAGAAGTCCATGATCAAGGTGCTGTCAGAGTCAGTGTCTGGTGAGGTTCCACTTCCCAATTTGTAGATGACCATCTTCTTATTATGTCCTCATGCAGCCTTCCCTTGATTTTTGCATGAGGAAGGAGAAGGGTGGAGAGAAAAAGAGAAAGGAAAAGATTGATATTTTGTGTTGTTTCTTCTTATGAGACAATTTCATTAATCCTATTGTGAGTGCCACAAACTTAGGGCCTAATATAACCCTAATTACTTCCCAAAGGCCCCATCTCCAAATAATATCACATAGCAGATTAAGGCTTTGACATATAAATTTTGGAAGCACTTAAACATTCATTCCATAGCATTTTGCCACTGACCCCCAGAATTCATGTCTTTCTCACATGCAAAACAACATTCATTCCATTCCAACATCTCCAAAGTCTTAAGTTGTTCTAGCATCAGCCCTAAAGTCTAATGTCCAAAGTCTCCTCTCAATATCATATAAAGCAGATGTGGCTGAGACTCAAGGTGTGATTCATTCTGATGCAAATTCTTCTCCAGCTGTAAATCAGTGAAACCAGATAAATTATGCACTTCCAAAATACAATGGTAGGACAGGTATAAAATAGACACTCCCATCCCCAAAGGGAGAAAGGAGTGATGGATCTCATGGAAGTTGACAACTTAGCCAGACAAATTCCATGATATCCCAAGGCTAGAGAAGAATCTTTAATTTGACACACTGCCTTGCAGACCCACTGGAGTGTTGGTGTCACCCCCAAGGCTTGGAGGGGCAGCCCTGTCATCTCTGCTGCTTTCTTGCTGTGTCCTCATATGATGGTGTCTTCCTCTCTTTGCAAGGGCATGGAGACACACCCTCCTGGCACAATCTAGCCCTAATGATCTTCTAAAGGCCTCACCTATAAATATAGTCACATTGGGGATTAAAGCTTCAATATATGAATTTTAGAAGGCCAAAATTCATTTATAGCAGGGAATTTCTTACTTTAAGAATGATTTAGACTATAAGCATGTTGAGAATAAGGATATGTGCTTAGTTCAGAATCTGTCACAAAAAAAGTTTTTAATCAATAAAAAAAGAGCAAATAAGTAAATTAATAAATAAAAACCAAAAATGTAACAGTTCTTCCAAAGTTTGTGCCATCATTTCATTAATGTCAAGTAATGTGTTTTACTCAGTTAAAAAACTGAGCCATTTTTTCTATCCATAACCCTAATAATAAAAATATAGATTGAAGGCTCCTGGCCAAGATGGAGGTATAGGTGGACACACTGTGCCTCCTCGCACAACCAAAATTAAGGACAACAAAGATTTAGAAACAAGAAAACAACCAGAACTGATAGAAAATTAAACTGTACGGAAGTCCAACAATCATTCATCCAGACCGGTAATAGGGACAGAATCGAGGCAGGAAAAAATGGAGGTTGGTGGACCTGGGAACTCAGGCAGCAGTGGCTGGCAGATCCCAGGCATGCAAGTGGTGGCTAGCAGACCCTGGGCATGGGGTGGCAATGGTGCAGACCCAGTGAGGCCACACAAGGCAGCTGGCTGGCCAGGCGGTCCCACATTGGCATGCAGATAATCCAGGTGAAGGGGAAGGGGAAATGGTGGAAGGGACTGGAATCCCAGAGAGAGTGCAGCAAGCACCATTGTTGCCTCTCGGACCCCGCCCCCACATACAGTCTCATAACCCAGCTACTAGGCTGCCCCACCATGGGAACACCTAAGGCTCTGTCCCTCAATATGGAACAGCCGCGACCAGACCAAAACAAAATAAAACAACAACAAAAAAATGGCTCAAACCAGAGAACAAATCAAAGCCTCAGAGGCAATTCATCTAAGTGGCAAAGAGATAGCCAACCTATCAGATGCACAGTTCAATGCACTGGTGATCAGGATGCTCACAGAATTGCTTGATTTTGCTCACAAATTAGATGAACAAATGAAGGCTACAATAAGTGAAATGAAGGAAAATGCACAGGGAACCAATAGAGATGGGAGGAAAACTGGGACTCAAATCAATGGAGTGGACCAGAAGGAAGAAAAAAACAACCAAACAGAAAAGAAGGAAGAAACAAGAATTCAAAAAAAGGAGAGGCTTAGGAACTTCCAGGACATCTTTAAATGTCCCAACATCCAAATTATAGGGGTACCAGAAGGGGAAGAAGAAGAGCAACAAGTGGAAAACCTATTTGAACAAATAATAAAGGAGAACTTCCCCAATCTGGCAAAGGAAATAGACTACCAGGAAGTCCAGGAAGCTCAGAGAGTCCCAAAGAAGGTGGACCCAAGGAGGAACACACCAAGGCACATCATAATTACATTAGCCAAAATTAAAATGAAGGAGAGAATTCTAGAAGCAGCAAGGGATAAGGGGACAGTCACCTACAAAGGAGTTCCAATCAGACTGTCAGCTGATTTCTCAAAAGAGACCTTCCAGGCAAGAAGGGGCTGGAAAGAAGTATTTGAAGTCTTGAAAGGCAAGGACCTACATCCAAGATTGCTGTATCCAGCAAAGCTTTCATTTAGAATGGATGGGAAGATAAAGTGCTTCTCAGATAAGGTCAAGTTAAAGGAGTTCATCATCACCAAGCCCTTATTATATGAAATGTTAAAGGGACTTGTCTCAGAAAAAGAAGATAAAAAATACGACAGTAAAAAGACAGTAAACTCACAGATATTAACAACCGCACCTAAAACAAAAGCAAACTAAGCAAATAGCTAGAACAGGAACAGAAACACAGAAATGGAGATACATGGAGGGTTAGCAACAGGGGAGTGGGAGGAGGAGGGGGGGAAAAGGTACAGAGAATAAGTAGCATAGATGGTAGGTAGAAAATAGACAGGGGGAGGGCAAGAATAATGTGGGAAAAGTAGAAGCTAAAGAACTTATGACACATGGACATGAACTAAAGGAGGGAATGTGGGTGGGAGGGGGTGTGCACAGTGGAAGGGAATGATGGGGGAGAAATGGGACAACTGTAATAGCATAATCAATCAAATATATTAAAAATATAGATTGAATGTTCTTATGGGTTAGATATAGTGCCACATTTCTTACACTTACTAACTTATTTGAAAAAGGTGCTATTATTTTTACGGATGAGAAAACTCAAGCACAGGAAGGTTAAGTAATATGCCCAAAATAACCAACTGAGCATCCATCCTCTGCCAGTCTGATTCTAGAGATAGATCCCAGATCTTTGTCATTTATCAAAAATATACCTTGAGAGAAGTGACCTGGGGTACTTCCTTCTACAGAGCCTGAATTAAGAATGTTTTCTATGCTTCAGTACAAAGTAATCTTGCTGTGTTCAAATGTTCTGTTTTAGTGCCAAGTGGAAATTCCTCATGTTTTGAGTGATTTTTATCATTTTTGAAATAAATGTAGTCATCAGTCTATTTTGATGTAATGAAGACATTCAGGTTTCAGTAGAGAGCACACTGCAGTTTGCATGAACAGTCCATCATGTGCCTAATCACCTTGGCTTGTAGCATCATTTAAAAAATTTTTTTCAAAGCATTAGTTAAGCGAAGTGCTTTTAAAAAATCATGCTCAATAAATCAAAGCATTAAAAATATAATTTGCTTAACTTCAGAGAGGTTTACATACCAAATACAAGGCTGGCAATTAATGCCCATTGTTTGAATAGTCCCAAAATGATTATAGGCTCCTATGAGGGAGAAATTTGAAGTGGTCACATTTGGTACCAGGTGTTTGAGCAAAGGGTGTTATTTGTCTTGAGATGTAACTGGGGTCAGCTACCCAATAAGGAGGTCTAAACTTTATGTCTCAGCTATTATTACTTGGCCAACCCCATCTCCTTTCATCAAACTCTGGCTCTATTACCATCTCTAACAATCATTTTCTCGCTGGGTATTATCAATAAGATTATAGCTATTGTCAGAAGCTGTTAGTCAAAAATTACTGACTCAGCATTTGAAGATCAACAGCTGCAGGGTTATGTCATTCAGAAAGATACTTACTGGGTGTCTGTGTGAACTACAGTTATATGTAAATGTATGTATTTATGAGTATAAATATTCTCATAAATTCTCATAAATGTTAAATTATGTACACATACTCAAAGATTTTTCATGGCTTTGTAAGGAGTTGTTCAGCTGTATTTGGAGGTAGAAATCACTTTATGTATGGAAATTATGTGAACTGGCTACCATTTTCTGTTTTAAAATGCCATGTAAAGAAAGGAACTGTTTAAAACCTGGAAGTCATAAATGACATTATCATGTTAAAAATATATATGTATGTGCTTTTCTATGTATGATTATAAGACATATAGATTACATATAAATGATGACTAATAATTGGATATCCAAAACTTTGAACAATTCTAAGATCTGAGTAAAATTTTGAAGAAAATAACATGTAGTTGTAGCAACAGTTTTTTAGTTACTCTCTTGGTGGCATTTCATAATTTTTGGTATTCTGACATAATATAAAAATCCTGAATGTGTTTATTACGTATCTGTTTAGTATATCAAACATAATAATAATATTGATTTTCTTGCTATATGAGTCATTTAAAACTTTGCTTAAACTATTATTGTTCATGAATTCCTGTTATGGAAAACTCTCTTCCCAGCTACAATTATTTTAATGGCATTCACTTTAAGTGTTCACCATCTGCTCTTCCTTTTATTCTAAATGTTAAAATAAATTATTTAAATGCATCATAAAAGAGCTATTTTATATTTTTAAAATCCCTGTCTGTAGCTTAACTCTCAGTTTAAATGTACATTGGCGATAATATCCAATAACATCTGGAGGAAAACAGCTGTCTTTTGACATCTAATTTGGAATATTTCCCAGGGAAGGTAAGAAGTTATCCTAAATGGATATACTACGTACTGAAGTGTCCCTTCTTCTTTTGCCCTGTCTGAAGTCTATATTACCATTCAACTAAAATGAAGGAGTAATCTTTCATGTAGTGCTACCATAGTTTTATAAAGAAATTGAATTTTTATAAAGTTTACTTCTCAGTATTTTTTAAAATATTAGCACTTAAACATTTTATTGATTGATTGATTATGTTTTCTTTGTAGCCAAACTGTTTCTGGAGTGTAGAGAACAGTGCTGACAGAGAGAGATATCTATCACAGCACTACTTTTCAAATGTCTGTGAAATAACAAAGGAGGGGGAAAAGTGCCTGCTCACATCTTAGCACTCAGCAGCATTAGGAAGCAGGCAGCAATGGCTCATTTTGCCAAGGAGGTGATAGCTAGAATTCAGCATATGCAGTAATTAGTGCTGAATGTACTTTCTGATTTCTTTTTCTTTCTATGCTTTGTTATCACAAACTAGGATAAGCTGCAAATGACATTAAGTGTAATGTCATTATTCTTTCACAAATGACATCGTGGCAATTTGCCTTTCTTATGGTAGCATTTGGGAAGGTGAACCATCTGTCTTTGATGTTGTGGTTATTCTGAGAAGTCCAGCATCATTGTTCAGAAGTATCTAGGAGCTATATTCTCTGTTATAGTAAAGATACTGCACACTACTTGCTTGCCCAGGAGCTGCCTCCTCAGTAGGACTCTGTGTGAAACCAGCAGAGCCTGTGCTCTCATCAGTGGGTATGCCAGCTTCATTTTCAAGTTCACCAGTTTAAGGACAGCATTTCTTTGGGGCTGGCTTCTAGGACAAAGAACTTTGTATTATCTGTTTTGTTTCTGGTAGAATCCCAAGGTATTCAATGATATTCACCCCAGCAAATGACTGTGACTTGGGGAGTAATTGTGCTACTACTTCTACTCATACCTTTGTATCTCTCTCCAGGATTTCTCTGGAAATACAGTGGCCTGAAAACAAAGTAAGTGCAACTGCTAAGAAAGCTAAATAAATGTCAGCCATAACTGCAGGAATTTGGAAGAAAGCATAGAAGGGTAAAATTCTTTTTATTGAAGATCATTAAATTATAGAAAGAAATAGAATTAGCCCTGGCTGCTGTGGCTCAGTGGATTGAGCACCAGGCTGTGAACCAACAGGTCACCGGTTCGATTCCCAGTCAAGGCACATGCCTGGGTTGCAGCCAGGTCCCCAGTAGGTGGTGCATGAGAGGCAACCACACACTGATGTTTCCTTCCCTCTCTTTCCCTCCCTTCCCCTCTCTAAAGATAAATAAATAAAATATTAAAAAAAGAAATAGAATCGAGTGATATAACATGCATAAAAGGAAATGAATTGAGTTTTTAAATGAGACATATTAAATGCCTATTTTTAAGTGAACAACAAGGGAATATAATATATTTAATAAGTAGAACAAATACTGAAACAAAAATATTATATTTCATTAAATATAGAAGGAGCAGTAAAAACAGAAATATGTGGAGAAAGGATGGAACTGGTCTCAGGAAAGTAAAAAACACACAAAAAGTGATGAGAAAAGGATAGGAAGGAGAGTTATAGAGAAGGAAAAATAGGGAGGCAGGATGTTCTAAGTGAGTATTTGCTGAATTTAAGTTGAGCATTATAACCAGTTGTTCACCTGGGCTGTGGGCTTCAGATTGCTATCACTTATCAACTAAAACTTTTTATCTTTTGTAAGTTACTGTTGCTTAGAGATACTGAGTTGCTCCAATCCTTAAACTTTTAGAACAGGCATTAAAAATGTTAAGGCCTTCAGAGGCCAGGTAGGAAATGTAAATGATTAAGCTGTCTGAATGTAAAAAACAAAACAAAACAAAGACAAAAACAAATAACAAAACATAATCATAGTCACATTTTTTGCTGTTATTGAACTGTGATCTAAACATAAACCCATTCATATGTGCATACAATCTGAAAAACAAATGGTGTTCTTTGCTCTTTTATTAAGAACTGGCACTCTGACATTTTACTTCTATAGCAAGATCTCACTGTCTGGTCTTGCATTTTACATTGTGACTTGAGTGCAGAATTCATCTTGAGTTTACTGGGAGGGAGATTTAGATTAATTCAATTTTATTATTTATTTTTGTAAGAAACATACAAAATTAGTTTTAATATTTAACCCAGTATATTAACTTTATCATTTTACTATGTAAGCAGTATAAAAAGTTATTCAAATATTAAAATAACACTTGCCTTCAATACATATGCCATAATACAAAAGTAATATTAACATAATGTAGCCATTGAAGTAAAATGGAGTCCTATCTAAAAAATAAAGTTGTATTTAATATAAAGACATTTACACTGTCTAGCCATTAAGCTATATATCTGAAACCAATATAAAACAAAATTGAAAGAAAGAAAAAAACATTTATACTGCTTCAATTTTTTAAATTTAATTTAAATTAATCAAAAATTTAAAATTCATTTCCTGAGTCAGGCTAGCTACATTTCTAGTGTTCAAAGACAGTTGTGACTGGTGGCTACTGGGTTAATTCAATTTTAAAAGCAGCTGTTCACAAGGCAGACACTTATGCACAGAGACAGAATCTCTGCACCTATGCACAGAGACAGTGACTACTCCTGAGATAGTTGAAAAGTACTGGTATTTTAATATCATATTTGGATTTTAGTATTTTGCTAAAGTTTGACAATTTCCATATCTATCTTTTTATTCAGTTTCAATGATATTTGGGAAAATAAGTTAACCTATTGGCTTAATAATTCTAGATATGACTCATTAAGTTCACAAAATGGTAGGCATGTATAAAAGGATGTAGTAACTTTATTTCTTGATCTTTTAAGAGCTGAAAACTCTTCCTTTCTATCTGACAATAGCTTTTTTGGCAAACTGTGTCTCCCTCTAGTGATACAAATCACTGCTTTTGGGTTTTTTTGGTACAAAAATGTTCACAGCAGCTTTATTTTTTATTGTAATTATATTTTATTAGTTACACTATTACAGTTATTCCAATTTTTCCCTCTTTACCCCCCTCCATCTAGAAACCCCACACTCCTCAGGCAATCCCCACACCATTATTCACATCCATGGATCATCCATAGGTTCTTTGTCCACTCTAGTTCCTATAATGTATTTTATATCCCCATATCTATTCTGTCACTACCTATTTGTACTTCTTAATCTCCTCACCTCTTCACCCATTACCCCACTTCGCCCTCCCATTTGGCAACCATCAAAAAGCTCTCTGTATTCTTGATTCTGTCTCTGTTCTTCTTTTGCTTAGTTTGTTTTTTATATTCAGTTATTGATAGATATATATTTATTGCAATTTTATTGTTTATAGTTTTGATCTTTTCTCTTAAATAAGTCCTTTTAACATTTCATTTAATAATGGTCTGGTGATGAAGAACTCCCTTAGTTTCTCTTGTCTGGGGAGCTATTTATCTGTCCTTTGATACTAAATGATAGCATCGCTGGGTAGAGCTATCTTGGCTCTAGGTCCTTGCTTTTTATAGCTTTGAATATTTCTTGCTAGTCCCTTCTAGTCTGCAAAGTTTCTTTAGAGAAATCAGCTGACAGTCTTATGGAAATTCCCCTGTAGATAACTAACTGCTTTTCTCTTGCTAATTTTAAGATTCTCTCTTTATCTTTAACCTTTAGCATTTTATTTATGATTTGTCTTAGATGTGTATTTATGATTCCTCTTTGCATCCATCTTGTTTGGGACTCTCTGTGCTTCTTGGACTTGCATATCTATTTCCTTCACCAACTAGGGAATTTTTCTTTCATTATTTTTTTGAATAGATTTTTAATTTCTTGCTCTTTTTCTTCTCCTTCTGGAACCCCCATGATTTGAATGTTGGAATATTTAAAGTTGTTTCAGAGGCTGTTTATACCATCCTCATGTTTTTTGGATTGTTTTTTTTTTTCTTCTGGTTGTTCTGATTGGTTGTTTTTTGCTTCCTTGTGTTCCAAATCATTGATTGGATTCCCATCTTCATCCACTCTACTTGTCTACTTGTTGTTTGCCTGCAAATCATTCTGCATCTCAGTTAGTGCATCCTTCATGTTTAAATGGATATTTTCTTATGCTGTTGAGGTCCTCACTAAGTTCCTTGAGCGTCCATCCTTATAGTAAGTGTTTTGAACTCTGCATCTGATAGATTGCTTGTCTCCATTTTGCTTATTTTTTTTTCCTCTGGAGTTTTGATCTGTCTTTTTCACTTGGGCCATGTTTCTTTGTTTCCTCATTTTGGCAGCCTCCCTGTGTTTGTTTCTATGTATTAGGTAGAACTGCTTTGACTCTCTGTCTTGATAGTATGGCCTAATGTGTTGTGTAGGGTCCAGTGGCACAGCCTCCCCTATCACGCAAGCTGGGTACTTATGGTGTACCCTTCTTGTGGGGTGAATACACCTTCCTCTTGTAGTTTAACTTGATTGCTGTTGGCAGGTCAATGAGAAGTATTTACCCAGGCTAGCCAGCTGAAAGAACTGGCTGTGGCCACTGATCACCAACCTCTGCCATCCATGGAGGATCCACTGTGCAGGAGCATGGTAGTAGTGCTGTGATGTGGTCTATAGCTTTCTAGATGTGCAGGTTATGGGGTGTCTTGGGTGGTGCAGGCCAAGGTCAGTCCCCACCTGTGTTTTGCATGGGGCAATGCTGCCTGAGCTATAAAGCAATCTGAAATGGCTGCTACTTGTGCTGGGCTTGGAGCTTCCTAGGCAAAGCCAAGGCATGAATATAGGTTGGCTGCAGCTAGTACTGGGCCTAGGGCCATTTAGCAAGAGGTACAGTGTCTGGGGACTCACTAAGGCTGGCTATTGAATGTTTGATAGGATTTAGGAAGTTGTGAAGCATGAGACAAGACCATCCACTCATATGGAAAAGTCATAGTTAATAGTCTGGGTGGCCCTGTACGTGTGGTGGGATGGAGTCTCAGGGGGCAAAGATGGAGTCCAGTATGGGGCAAACAGTGTTAGCCAAGGTGATGGAGTCTCAGATATGGCAGTGATTTCTGACTCTGTGGCTTTGTGGGAGGAGGGCACAGAAAAGGGACAATGGCCCCTGCCCACCTTTTTGTTTGGGAGAAATTTATTCCCCAGATGCTGTCTTGATGCCAGCCACTTCAGTCCTCCATCTGTGCCACTGGTGCCTTTCAAGCTGCTACCCCAGTGCTGAAACTCCAGGGGAGTGAGTCTGAGGAAGTCCTTAAGGGGAACTGGTTGGAACTCCAGAAGTTTCTTCTACCAACTCAATCCCCCCCATTTTTTATTTTAATTGTAGTTCCTGTACAGTTTTCTGTCTTCTACTCCCATCCCAGCCCACTGCCCTTGTTTTGCAGCAAGAAGTTATGGGGACTTATTTTCCTGGCACTGGAACCCTAGCCTGTGGACTCAGTGTGGGGTTATATCACTCCTGAGCTATCTGTCCCAATTTTTATCCACCACACACAAATGTGGGACCAGTGTGTTCCATGTCTCCAGTCCTCCTATCAGTCTGGATGGATGTGGTTTCTTTAATTCCATAGTTGTCAGACTTCCATTCAACTCAGTTTCTGATGGTTCTGAGTGATGGTTGTTCTATATTTGAGTTATATTTTTGATGTGGTTTTATGAGGAGGTGAACCATGTTTAACTATGCTTCCATCTTGACCAGAAGTCCTCACTGTTCTTTTTAAATACAGTGAAAATTGGATCTTCTTGTTACAGTAGAAAATTGTAACAGTGGGGAAATTGTAACCTGGGCAACCATTCTTTTGACATTGTTTCTGTAAGTGCTGATTCTGAGTACTATGTAGCTTGTAGATAAAGAGCATGTTTGTATAAGAATGCTAGGAACTGGGGAGACCCAAGATGGCCAAGGAATAAGTGGAAGCTACATTAACCTCTTCCCAGGACCAATCTGGAATTAAATATAATTGTAGAGAAACTATACTAAATAACCAACTGAACACTATCTGTAGAGAAGCCTTATAACCATGGTCAGACAGAAGGAACAACTTCACCACAAAGAGATTGGCCCAGCAGAGGGAAACACAAGCTGTGGATCACTGATAGCTCCAAACAGGTTGCCCAGGGCCAGTCACAAGCAGCATCTGACAAATTTTGTGCACCAGAGTCTTTGTAGATCTACCTTATACATAGAAAAAAACAAAAAGAGGCATCCAAAATAGAAAACAAAGAAATAGGTCCCAAGTGAAAAAACACGTGAAATTCTCCAGAAGAAGAACTTGATGAAATGGAGGCAAGCGATATATTAGATAGAGAATTTGGAGTAATGATTATAAAGATACTCAACAGCATGAAAAATAAGGCATAGAAATCATAAAAAGGGATCAATTAGAAATAAAGAATGAATATCTGAAATAAATAATACACTGGAAGGAATAAACAGTAGGTTATATGAAGCAGAATACTGAATCAGTGATTTGGAAAACAAAGTACAAAAAACACCCAAGCAGAGCAGCAAAAATGAAAAAAAAAAGAATTTAAAAATGTGAGGAGATCTTAAGAAATATATTGATGCTTAACAGCATCCACGTCATGGGAATACCAGAAGGAGAAGAAAGTCTGCAAGGGATTGAGAACCTATTTGAAGAAATAATGACCAAACACTTCATTATTCTGGTGAAGGAAAAAGGTACACAAGTCCAGGAAGCTCAGAGAGTCCCAAACAAGTTGGACCCAAAGAGGCCTACACCAAGACACATCATAATTAAAATGGCAAGACTTAAAGATGAGGAGAGAATCCTAAAATTTTCAAAAGAAAAGCAGGTAGTTACATATAAGGAAGCATCGGTTAGACTGTCATCTGATTTCTCAACGTTTCAGGGAAGAAGTTAATGATTTAAAATATTCAAGGTGATGAAAAGCAAAGTCCTACAACTAATGCTAATTTATTCAGCAAAGCTATCATTTAAAATGAAGGAGAAATAGGAAGCTTCCCTGACAAGAAAAAGTTGAAGGAGTTTGTTAACACCAACAACCAGTACTGCAACAAATGTTAGAGGGCTTGCTTAAAGAGGAGAAAGAGAAAGAAAAACAGAGGAAAATATTCTGACAATGAAATGGTGTTAAACACATATCTATCAATAATTGCCTTAAACGTAAATGGCTTAAATGCTCTAACCAGAAGACATAGGGTAGCTGAATGGATAAGAAAGCAAAACCCTTATATATTCTGCCTCCAAGAGACCCACCTCAAATCGAAAGATACACACAGACTAAAAGTAAAAGGATGGAAAATAATATTTCATGCAAATGGAAAGGAATAAAAAGCTGGGGTAGTAATACTTATATCTAACAAAATAGACATTAAAATGGAAGGCCATAGTAAGAGACAAAGGACACTATGTAACGGTAAAGGGAACAATCCAATAAGAGATATAACCCTAGTAAACATTTATGCACCCAACATAGGAGCACTTAAATATGTTAAGCATATCTTGATGGATATAAAGGGAGATTTCAACAGAAATACAGTCATGGTAGGGTATTTTTAACACCCCATAGACTTCAATGGATAGATCTTCCAGGCAGAAAATCAACAAGGAGACAGTAGCCTTAAACAGCACACTAGATCAAATGGATTTAATTGATATCTTCAGAGCATTTCACCCCAAAGCATGGGATGTTTTCTAGGATAGACCACATTTTAGGACACAAAACAAGTCTCAATAAATTTAAGAAGATTGAAATCACATCAAGCACCTTCTGTGATCACAGTGAAACTAGAAACAAGAATATTGAAAAACACACAAAGACATGGAAACTAAATAACATGTTATTAAATAATTAATGGGTGAACTACAAGATCAAAGAAGAGATCAAAAGAAACCTTGAAATAAATGAAAATGAGGACCCAGCAATCCAAAATCTGTGGGATGCAGGGAAAGCAATCCTGAAAGGGAAATTCATAGCATACCAGGCCTATCTCAAAACCAAGAAAAGCTCAAATAAATAATCAAACTTTACATTTAAAGCTTGAAAAAGAACAACAAACAAAGCCCAAACTGAGCAAAAGGAAGGAAATAATAAAAATCACAGTAGATATAAATGAAATAGAGCCTATAAGATGATACAAAAGATCAGTGAATCCAAGAGCTGGTTCTTGGAAAAGATAAACAAGGCTGACAAACCTTTAACCAGACTGATCAAGAAAAACAGAAAGAGGACCTAAATAAATAAAATCAGAAATGAAAGGGGAGAAATAACAACTAACACAAAAGGAATACAAGGATTGTAAGAAAGTATTATGAACAACTATATGTCAAGAAACTGGACAACCTGGGCAAAAATGATAAATTCCAAACATACAGACATCCAAATCTAAATCAGGGATATTCAGAGAATCTGAATAGACAGGTTACACCTAGTGAAATGGAAGCAATAATCAAAAAAACTCCCAACAAACGAAAGCCCTGAACTGGAAGGCCATAGTAATCAAAACATCAGGGTACTGGCATAAAAACATACATAGATCAATGGAACAGAATAGGGAGCCCAGAAATAATGCATCACCTTTACAGTCAACTAATATTTGACAAAAAGTACAAGCACATACAATGGGCTAAAGATAGTATATTCAATAAATGGTGTTGGGAGGATTGGGCTGATATCTGCAAAAAAAAACAAAAAAAACAAAAAAAAAACTAGATCATCTTCTTACACCACATACAAGAGTAAATTCAAAATGGATTAGACTTAAATGTTACACCCAAAACCATAAAAATCCTAGAAGAAAACATAGGCAGCAAAATCTTGGACATTGCTTGTAGCTATATTTTACTGGATATATCTTCTCAAGAAAGAAAAAATAAGCAAATGGTACTACATCAAACTAAAAAGTTTTTGCACTACAAAGGAAAACATCATCAAAATAAAAAGACAACCCACTGAATGGGAGAACATGTTCACCAATGTATATGGTAAGGGGTTAATATCCAAAATTTATAAAGAATTTACAATACTCAACACCAAAAAACTAAACAACTCAATTAAAAAATAGGCAACGGTGTTGAATAGACACTTCTTCAAAGAAGACATACATATGGCCAACAGTCATATGAAATGTCATTAACCATCAGAGAAATGCAAATTAAAACCACCATGAGATACCATCTCACACCTGTTAAAATGGCTATCATCAATAAATAAACAAACAACAAGTCCTGGTGAGGATGTGGAGAAAAGGGAACCCTTCTGCACTGTTGGTGGGAATGCAGATTGGTGCAGCCACCATGGAAATCAGTATGGAGATACCTCAAAAAATTAGAAATGTGTCTGCCTTTCCACCCAGCTATGCCACTTCTGGAAATATATCAAAGGAACCCAAAACCCTAATTCAAAAGAACATAAGCACCCCTATGCTCATTGTAGCATTATTTACAGCTGCCCAGATATGGAAGCAGTTCAAGTGTTCATCAGTAGATGAGTGTATAAAACAACTATAGGACACTTACACAATGGAATACTATTCAGCTATAAAAAAGAATAAAATTTTATACTTTACAACAGTATGGATGGACCTGAAGATATTTAGATGAATAAACCACAATTATTGCTTTCAATTTCTTGTCACACCAATGTTATTGTCTCAAAAATTTCAAAAAAGTGTTACATACTATTTTAGCATGCAAGTGTTTTTGTCAAGTGTATTTATGTTGGGAATGGGGACATGGGTCTCTGCTCAGAACAGGCAATCTTAAAGTAAAGGAACTCAGAGGAAAGCTTGCACAGGCTGGAAAGACTTCCTCAAATAAACCAAGAGCAGATGTCCTGGTTCAGGTTGATTCTAAGTAGAAAAAAAATTGCGGATTATCAGGTCTGCTGCTTTAAAAATGAAGAAAAGTTTCTAAAGAAAACTAATTAATTCCCTAAGTCTGTGACCACTGGTCTTTGGGGCTGGGTTGGGCCTTTGGGGTTGGAGTGCTAATAGACAGGGACAGGCTTAAAACCTCAAGATCGAATTTGAGAACCTTTCCTCTACCTGCTACAAGTAACCCACAGAGCCTGGCTCTTTGGATAATGCTCAGGACAATAAGAAGGAATCTCCTAGCTGCTGCCCTCCCCTTCCTCATATATAGCTCACTCTCAAAAAGCAAGGAACCACTGTCAGCACCTTCAGAGGATTCCCTCGTGGCAGATCCCCCATATAAGTAGATGCAGAGGGCTGAGGAACACACTTAACATGGAAATCCTGTACATGATTAGAAATTAGCTGGACACCAGGAGCTCACATGGGAAAGACTACTCAGTATTCACAGCCCTCTGGCCACCCTCGGCTCTCATCTGCTCCCACCCTCCACCTTTTTGAGGCTTGCTGGAGTGCAGTGGCTGTTAGAGAGAATTAAAAGTATGTAAGGTAGTGTCCTTTTTGTTATTTTATGTGTTGTTTGTGTGTGAATACATTCATTTGTGTATATGTACTAAAGAGAATGAGAGAGATTGAGTGATTGTTTCATTGATTGATTGATTGATTTTAAGAAATTGATTTACTGGATTGTGGAGAATGGCAAATCTGGAATTTATTGGGCAGGGTAGCAGGCTGGAGAGATAGGGGAGAGCCCAGGCTGTATACAGAGTCTGAAGATACTGGAGCAGAAACTCCTTTGCATGTGTCTGTTAATTTTCTCTTCCTACAAGGACCTCAGGCATATTGGGTGAGGGCACATCCTAATGACTTCATTTGAACTTAATTACCTCTTTAAAGACCCTATCTCCAGGACCTGGAAGATGGCTGCACGGTAGGAAGGAGCACATTTCACTTCCCACCTACACATGGGAGAAAATCCTGGCCAATTTACGTTGGAACAGAGCAAACAGCCACCAGAAACACAGCATATTTGAAAACAGGAGATCAAAAATTGTAGTGGACATTGAAAAACCAGACAGTAAGGAGAGTACTTCAGAACAATAAGAGCCCAAGGGGCAGCACGGACACCAGGGCAGGGATTGAGGCCCCAGGCCAGCGCTCGCCAGGCTCGCCATAAGATCAGGGAGGGAGCTGGGTCAACTGCTCCCTCCCAAGCCAAACAAAGTTTTAGCTGCACTGGGATAAACCCAGTTGCTTGAAATCTCACAGAGAGGAGTTGGGGTCTCAGTGGCAGACAAGCTGGGGGTGTGAACACCCACGCATAACCCAGGGAAGACTGCATGCTGGAGCTCACCTGATTGTCAGCGCCCGGTGCCATTGGGACGGCTGCACGCCTGAGCTCTCGTGACTGTCTGAGCCCACCATCAGGGATGATTGCACGAGGACTGGCGCCCGTGTGTGACTGCAGGTGGCTGTGAGATCATAGGAACCCGCGTGCAATTGGGGTAGGCACACGCTTCCTCAGAACGTACGCCTGAGGCCCTGGGCGGAGAGACCCAGGGCTAGCTATGAGGAACGTAGCGCAAAGATAACTAAGTGCTAAACAGGGAGAAAAGTGATACTGTCACCCCTAGGCCATTACAGCCAGCAAGACCAGAAACACTGGCTTGGCAAGATTGAAAATAGCAAGAGTAATTGTTTTATTTTATTTTATTTTATTTCTTTTTTCTTTTTTAAATTTTAATTTTTTTTCTATTATTTTTTCATTATTTTTACCTTTTTTTACCCCTCAACGCCCTTTGCTTCTCGTTACTTCTTGTTTGTCTCTTCCTTCTTCCTTTCTTTCCAATTTTATCTCTTCTTCCTTCTCCTTTTTTCTTTTCATTTTCTTTCTTCTCTTCTTTCTTCTCTCTCCATTTATTTCCTCTTTTTTTAAATACACACAAGTGAGACGAAAACAAAACAAAACAAAACAACAACAAAAAAATCCCTGGAACTGTCAAAAAACCAGAGTTGGTCCCAAGGAGGGGGTATTTCAACAGATAAGACAGTGGAACCTGTGAACACCAGGATACTTGAAGGAGACAGCACCACTGAATCTCACAGGTATTCTACCACAGAAGTTCACACCATAAACCCAGGGATCCAGAACAGACCAATTTAAGAAGCTAAGGCTGATAAGAAGAGCCTCAAAAACAATGGGAAGACAAAGAAATAATCCGCAAATGAAAGGAAAGGAGGAAGCTGCAGAAAGAATGCTAAATAAAACAGAGGCAACTCAACTGTCAGATTTTGAGTTCAACACAATGGTTGTCAGGAAGCTCCATGAACTTTCAATGAGCTACCAGAAACTACAGGGAAGCTATGATGAACTCACTGCAAACTATATCAACATGAAAAAGGAAATAGAAACTATCAACAAGGGCCAAGAGGAAATGAAGAGTGCAACTTCTGAACTGAAGAACACAGTGGAAGAAATGAAAAGCAGAATTGATGAAGCAGAAGATTGGATTAGCGAGTTGGAGGACCAAATAGAAAAAAACACCCAGAAAGAGTAAGAAAAGGAAAACAGGCTCAAAAAGAATGAAGTGGGAATAAGAGAAATGCAAGACAATATGAAACGTAAAAATATCTATATAATAGGGATACCAGAAGCAAAAGAAGGAGAGCAAGGGATAGAAAACCTATTTGAAAAAGTAATGATGGAAAACTTCCCTAATTTGATGAGAGAAAAAGTCACACAAATCTAGGAAACACAGAGAGTCCCAATCAAGAGAAACCCAAAGAGGCCTACTTCAAGACACATCATAATTCAAATGGCAAAATTCCAAGACAAAGAGAGAATCTTAAAGGCAGCAAGGGAGAAAAAGGAAGTAACATACAAGGGGGCCCTGATAGGGCTAGCAGCTGACTTCTCAATGGAAATGCTCCAAGCTAGAAGAGAATGGCAAGAAATATTCCAAGTAATGGTAACCAAAGGCCTGCAACCAAGACTACTTTACCCAGCAAGGCTTTCAATCAAGATAGTAGGCCAAATAAGGAGCTTCCCAGACAAAAGAAGTCTAAAAGAATACACCTCTACCAAACCAGTTCTGCAAGAGATGCTGAAGGGACTGTTTTAAGGAAAGGAAGGAAAAGGGAGAGAGAGAGAGAGGAACACAAGTACAAAAATGGCAATGAATCAGTAACTATCAATAATAACCTTAAATGTAAATAGATTAAATGCTCCAATCAAAAGGCATAGAACAGCTGAATGGATAAGAAAGCATGACCCACACATATGCTGCCTAGAAGAGACCCACCTCAGGACAAAAGACCTACACAGACTCAAAGTGAAGGGCCAGAAACAAATTTTCCAAGCAAATGGACAGAAAAAAAAAAAAAGCTGGGGCAGCAATACTCATATCAGACAAAATAGACTTCAAAAGAAGAGCCATAAAGAGAGACCCACCAAATCACTTTGAGTCACCCACCTTGAGTCACTTCATAATACTCAAGGGAAGAATCCACCAAGAAGACATAAACATTGTGAATATATATGCATCCAACATAGGAGCACCTAAATACATCAAGAAAATCTTAGAGGACTTCAAGAAAGATATTGACAGCAACACAATTATAGTAGGGGATTTTAACACCCCACTGTCAAAAATGGACAGATCTTCCAAACAAAAAATCAACAAAGATATTGTGGCATTGAACAACATTCTGGATGAAATGGACTTAACTGATATAGAGCCCTTCATCCCAAAGAAACTAAATACACATTCTTTTCTAATGCACATGGAACATTTTCAAAGATAGACCACATGATAGGACACAAAACAAGCCTCAACAAATTCAAGAAAATTGAAATCATACCAAGCATTTTCTCTGACCACAAGGGACTGAAACTAGAAACCAACCCCAAGGGGAAAAACCCAAAATACTCAAAATCATGGAGATTGCATAGCATGTTATTAAACAATGAATGGGTCAAGAATGAAATTAGGGAAGAAATCAAAAAGTTTCTGGAAACAAATGAAAATGAACTCACAACAACCCAAAACTTATGGCACACAGCGAAGGCAGTCCTCAGAGGGAAGTTCATAGCAATACAGGCCTACCTAAAAAAGATAGAAAGATTTCAAACAAACAACTTAACCCTACACCTACAAGAACTTGAGGAACAACAACAAAGACAGCCCAGAGCAAGTAGAAGGAAGGAAATAACCAAGATCAGAGCAGAATTAAATGACATAGAGACTGAAAGCACAATTCTAAGGATCAATGAATCCAGGAGCTGGTTCTTTGAAAAGATAAACAAAATTGACAAGCCTTTAAGCAGGCTCATCAAGAAAAAAAG